>JAODAL010039375.1:0-38075 GCA_025379985.1 Phyllomedusa bahiana | reverse complement strand
TAGCAAAATTTTCCCCTTGTCTGAATATTCCAGCGCTCTAGGAATACGGTCCTTTGAAAACTGACAGCTCTAATCAGCTCTCAGCCATCTTCATAGTCATCCATTTTGATGTCACAAGAGGCTTCATTGTGAGGTCTAAACTGAGGTCATCCATTGTGATATCACAAGATTCTTCATTGTGAGGTCACAATTAATGAAATCATTGTGATGAGACAAATAAATGGATCGATGTTTGGGAAGTCTGGCTAGAGCGCTCTAAATTGAATTAGGTTACAACGAACCCAGTAGGGTTTAAACAAGTTTTAATACTTACATTCCAATTCGCGTTCGCGAGCTTATTCTCTGCTTCATCAGAGGGAAACCCAATACATCAAAAACACTTCCTTAAATACCCCCTGTATATGACAACGAGGCTCTGTTTAACAACACATATTCTGCATTCATAAAAACCTTTTTCATTCATACTATAGGTTGGTTAGTAAATTGATTACTCGCAAGCAGTTTGCTTGTTCTTCTTAATTGCATTCCTAATTTGCCTGATAGTGGCTACTCCTTTAAAACTACTCCGATCTGTTTACCACTGATCTTTTTACTACGACTGATCTCCTCTTGTTTACCTGCAGAGTTACTCATTCATAAGAGTTTGATTCATGAGTTTTACTCTATTTTAACAATGGGCTATTGTTTTTCAATAGATAGGTATATCTCTATCAATATGATCTGCTTATTTTTTGTATGTTGCTATATAATAATTTAATCTTTGCTAACCCGTAATTTCTAAAAAAAAATGTTCTTTTTTCTTCTCTTTTCTTTTTTTTTTTTTTCCCCCTTCCTTTTCCTTTAAAAAGAAAAAAAAAATTCCCTTAAAAAAAAAAAATAATATCCGTTTAATATTTAATACTACTACTAAAATTAAATCTTGCATATTTATGCTTTAAAATGCTCTAAAACTTAACCTCCTAATGTATATTCACTAAAATGTGGTACCCTTATATAACTAAAATTATTTAAAATTACTTATTTTTAACAATCAGGATAACACCTTTTTTATATAATTCCTTTTATTTGTGTTTATATTCCTCCATTATTCTTCCGGTTTTTTAAAATAGTCTCCTGGACTTCATTTAGTCCGTGCGGTCGCAGCGTGTTCAACTTATACATCCAATAAATCTCTCGCAGGCTCAACTGTTTTGCCCTATCTACTGTGTAGGGAGGGATATGTTCGATTGGTTGGATTTTTAAGTTTGGGTTCCCCGCATATTATGTGCTTCTATCATGTGTCGGGGGAGCTATAGATTAGTCTCCCGTGGCAGATATCATACCTATAAATTTACTAAACGGCTGATAACTTGGTAGAATTTTTTGCCGAGTATTGTATCCCACAATGGCAGGTAATGAGATCATTACGTATGAGCTCCCACAAGTGAGATTTCCTTTTATTTTAAAATTTCTCCTGGAGATGATTTAAAAGTCTCACCATGACCCAATTATCACGATTTACATAGAATCGGCCCCAGGCATATGACCCCGTTTTTGATTAGATATATTTTCAAATCCATTTGTTGAAGTTTTCCTCGCTTTTTTATGCTGTTTAATTTCAATGGAGCCAAACATTCTTAACGTTTTGGCCTTTCTATAAATGTATTTTGGGGTTTCTGGATTATATCTTTCAGGATAGGATCCCGTTTTTAAAAATTCCAGTGTTTTTTAATGATCTTTTTGCACTTCCCTATACTGAGAATTGTGGGTGGTTTAAAACTCATATTATATTCATTTGTGTACCGACCCCCCTTAAGTTTCGTTGTTTTATTTCCTCTCAGATACTCTTTATGTTATGATTAGCTGCTCTTCTTTTGCCCCCCTAAGCAGTCAACAGGATAACCCTTTTGGGGAATTTTTCCATCAGTACCCCCGCTTGTTCCTCAATTATTTTTTCTTTCAGTACAATTTTTCTTTATTTCTTCGGAATTGCCCAAATGGGGGATATTCCTTATTCAATTCTTCTGATGATTGGACCCAAAAGCAGATTAGTTATTTGAGTCTCTCTGTTTGAAGTACGTTTTGGACGCAATTTTTTTCATTCTCAACGTATAAATGCAGATCCAAAAAGTTTATTTGCTGCGGATGACTGTTTGCAGTAAATTTGATGTTCCAATCGTTCCCATTTAGGAATTCTACAAAATTATGGAAGGCATTACCTGGGCCCCTCCAAATTATTAAAAGATCATCGATAAATCTCCTATAGTAAACTATATGGCTATGGAAGGGATTTGTTCTTCCTACAATATATTGCTCTTCAAAGGCACCCATAAACAGGTTGGACAGCGATGGGGCTACCTTGCCCCCATGCCATCCCAAACCCTTTACTGATGAAAGTGGGTGCCCTTGTATTCAAAAAGTTTTTACCCAGGATCATATCAAGACCCTCCAACAAGATGTTTTAAATCCTGGAAAAAAAAGGGGGTTTTCCTTATCTAGAAATTCCTTGTTTTTGGGCTCAAACCTAATCTATGCTGAATGTTTAGAGTATAAGGCAGTCACGTCTAAGATGACAAACAGGTACTCTTCTTTCCATTCGAATCCTATAAGGTCTTGGAGAACTGTATCCGAGTCCTTAAGATGGCTAGAGAATTTCTCTACCATCGGCTGCAATTGGGTATGGTATCAATGAAATGGGACAAGCCTGACAAAAATGGAACCAAAAACCCAAAAATTATTGGACATCCTGGGTTTTCCCTTTTGGTCCTTATGGACCTTGGGTAGGTGGTATAAGAAATGGATTGAATATTCCTTAGGTGTCAAAAAATTCTTCTCCTCCTTACTTATAATTCCTTTCTTCCAAAATTTTGTTTTTAAAAATTATCATATTTTATTTTCAAGTCTTCATGTACTTTAGGATCAACCTTTTATAGTAAAAATCATCCTCCAAAATGTGGAGGGCTTCCGCATCGTAATCTTTGTAATCTTGAATAACGACGGCTCCCTCCTTATCTGCCTGTCGTATAACTATTTGGCTATTCTTCTTTAAACTGTTAAGAGCTGTTTTTTCCTCTCTATTCAAGTTAGTTTTTTCTACCGTAATTTCTTTTTTATTTTCCGTAGATCATTAGTCACTAAATCAAAAAACACGGGGATATAATTACCCTGCGATTTTACTGGATAAAAATTAGACTTTGCTTTGGTTTTTTCTCCCAACCGTTTTAAGTCGGTGGGAACACTCTCTGGGGCCACCTCATCCTGTTTTGAAATTGATTAGTTCCCTTTCCTCTTTTATTAAAGAATCTTTTTAAAAAGCCCAACTTGCGTATGAATTTTTGCAAATCCCGGAATACTGTGAAATCATCTACTATGCAATCTGGGCTGAAACCCAACCCTATTTTTTTTTAATTTTTTCTTCTTTATTATTAAGTACATAAGATGATAGGTTGAAAATTTTCATATTATTGTCCCTTTTTGATTTTTTTGCTTTGGCTAATAATCTTTTATTTATTTGTTTTATGATGTTATATCTATTTTTGTAAATTTTCCTGCTTTTAGCCCCCCTAGTTCCTCTACTCTTGTTTTCTCTTTCGATCCGTGGTGTGTGTAGTTGTTCTTGTATTTCTGGTGTGAACTGTAAGGTTAAGGTTTTTTTCTATTGTGTTGTAGACGTTTAATTGTGGGTTTATCCCTAAAAAAGAAGAATCAACTCCTGTATTTTGTGGATTTTTCTCTGGGATCCATGTTTCTATTTTATCAGTGCTATTTCCCTCTCCTTCAGTGAGATCTGTAATATGTGTTGTGGCTCCTATTATACAGGGGGAGTAAGGGTTTCTGGTGTAGTTTTTTATACTAGGAAGAACTGACGTTTAGTGGATGAATTTCTGGTGTTAATTCCTAAACTAGGAAAATGCAACGAAGGTGGAATGAAAAATATTGCTTAATCAGTTTAACAGTCCCACTAGGGGAAGTTGCGTAGAGTGACTGTAAGGATTAAAGATTGGGGCTCTGTATTAGTGTCGGGGGTAACAAAAAGCACAGATTCGTTAAATGAATCATGTGTAGTGAAATCTCCTAACTGCATCGCCTCTATCTGTATGTTAGATGTATGCGCGTTAGTTGGTTCATTTGTTCCATTCACTGGTTCATTTAATTTATTCGCTAGTAGGGGGAACTCATTCCTTATATCACCTAAATCATAATTTCTCTGGGTCTCTGATCTCTCTCTCAATATATGCTGATTATTAGATCTCTTCCAATTAGAATTATGGAAGTAGCGGGGGCTAGACAGTCCCCCCGATCTACTATTCATTCTCGGACGATGTCCAGTATTCTGTTTTTGATTTCTTTGTCTGGCTATTTCATTATATTGTTTTGGTCTTACTATAGCCGCCTCTGTCTGACTTGGACCATTATTTGATCTCAGTATAATATTATCTTTGTCTCCATTGTTTCTATTGCTCTCCAATCTAATTCTCCTCATATTATTATTTGTTGAGGGGTTTTCCTTCAACATTTTATCTCTAGTAAATTTGTGTAGTTTTTTATTTATAGTATCTAATTCATTTCTCTTCAAGTTACTAACTGTTTTTTGTTCAAGATTTGTGAATTCTGGATGAGTTTTATAACCAGAAAATTCTTCTAATAATTTTTCCACCTCTGCAAAAATGTCTTTACAATTATCTCTACGTTTTGTTATCAAGAGTTTCATTAAATCAATAGAACAATTATCCAAACCCTCCTGCCACATTTTTTCAAATTCTACATCCTGTTGGAAAAAAGGGTTAGGTTTATAGATCTTCAAACCCTTTGGTATAATATTACCTTCTATGTACATATTTAAGAATTTTGGGTCTATATTCTGAAAACTCTCAGAAATTAACAATTTCTCCAACCTTCTCGATATACTGTATAATGTCTGTGTTTCAGTCTCAGAGTATTCACGAGTCGATCTTATACTCTCCTTTTCGATGGTGGTAAGGTTCACTCCCGTGATTAATTTGTCCATTAGTTGGTTATGTGTTGAATGTCTCTGTAAGAGGTACTCCATTTCTCAATGTATTTATTCTCTGAAGTGTAACGAGAAAGAAAAAGGGGAGAGCAATATAGCGTAATTCTGCGATTAAACTCCTACCAGCACTTAAAATTCTATTCACAATTGAGATATACTTGCACAGATAGTTAAATTAGCATATAGGTACTCACAAGAAAAAAAAAATTATTATATTAAAAGTCCGTTTAAGACTATTATAAAATGAGGATGATACTGATGTCTGCTCACCTCCTTCAGCTGTACCCAATTTCGTCCAGCGAGAAATATGGCTTTCCTGTTATAGGAATAAATTAGGGATCCCAGTTGTTTGGCGCTTTCCAGTACTCCAAATCCAATTGGAATTGTGAACAAGACAGAAAGAAAATCTTCTCCTCCGACGATTATAGAAAGCAATCGGGGTGAAGTACGTACTATAATAAAAGAGCGCACCTGGTTGCCTATTGCAAAGACAAGAACGGGGGCGAGGATTGTATAATTCCCCCTTTTTCGGCTGTACTCAATACACGGGACAGCTCGTATATGCGTGTATCCTGCTCCCGTCTGTATAGTATCGGTTCCTTGGCAGCTCCGGCTCCTTCCTGCCCGTGTTCCACGTGGGACGCCCGGGAATAGTGAAGAGACAAATAAATGGATCCCAGATTTCTCCGGGATCGATGTTTGGGAAGTCTGGCTAGAGCGCTCTAAATTGAATTAGGTTACAAAGAACCCATATGTTTACAAATTATACAATAAATTTATTCCAAAATTTCGCGTTTCGCGAGCTATTTCTCTCCTTCATCAGATGGAACAATACTTTTAAAAACACTTTTCCCTTTAAATACCCCCTGTATTGGGCAAAATGGCCTGGTTAACAACACATATTCTCCATTCATAAAAACCTTTTTTATTCATACTATAGGTTGGTTAGTAAATTTGATTACTCGCAAGCAGTTTGCTTGTTCTTCTTAAAAGCATTTCCCAATTTGCCTGATAGTGGCTTTCTCCTTTAAAACTACTCCGATCTGTTTACCACTGATCTTGTTACTACTACTGATCTCCTCTTGTTTACCCGCAGAGTTACTCATTCATAAGAGTTTGATTCATGAGTTTTACTCTATTTTAACAATGGGCTATTGTTTTTCAATAGATCGGTATATCTCTATCAATATGATCTGCTTATTTTTTGTATGTTGCTATATAATAATTTAATCTTTGCTAACCCGTAATTTCTAAAAAATATTCTTTTTCTTCTTCTCTTTTCTTCTTTTTTTTTTTTCCTTCCATTTTTTTTCCCTTCCTTTTCCTGTAAAAAAAAAATAAAATTTCCCTTAAAAAATAATAATATCTGTTTAATATTTAATACTACTACTAAAATTAAATCTTGCATATTTATGCTTTAAAATGCTCTAAAACTTAACCTCCTAATGTATATTCACTAAAATGTGGTACCCTTATATAACTAAAATTATTTAAAATTACTTATTTTAACAATCAGGATAACACCTTTTTTATATATATTCCTTTCTGTTATATTCTTCCATTATTCTACCGGTTTATTAAATCGTCTCCTGGACTTCATTTAGTCCGTGCGGTTGCAGCGTGTTCAACTTTTATCCTTTTACTGGATAAAAATTAGACTTTGCTTTGGTTTTTTCTCTCAACCGTTTTAAGTAAAAGCGCAGGGTAATTATATCCCCGTGTTTTTTTATTTAGTGACAAATGATTTACGTAAAATTAAAAAGAAATTACCGGTAAAAACTAACTTGAATAGAGAGGAAAAAACAGCTCTTAACAGTTTAAAGAAGAATAGCCAAATAGTTATACGACAGGCAGATAAGGGGGGAGCCGTCGTTATTCAAGATTACAAAGATTACGATGGGGAAGCCCTCCACATTTTGGAGGATGATTTTTACTATAAAAGGTTGATCCTAGAGTACATGAAGACTTGAAAATAAAATATGATAATTTTATAAAACAAAATTTTGAGAAAGGAATTATAAGTAAGGAGGAGAAGAATTTTTTGACACCTAAGGAATATTCAATCCCTTTCTTATACCACCTACCCAAGGTCCATAAGGACCAAAAAAAAAACCCAGGATGACCAATAATTTCGGGTATTGGCTCCATCTTGTCAGGCTTGTCCCATTTCATTGATACCCAATTGCAGCCGATGGTAGAGAAACTCTCTAGCCATCTTAAGGATTCGGATGCAGTTCTCCGAGACCTTATAGGATTCGAATGGAAAGAAGAGTACCTGTTTGTCACCTTAGACGTGACTGCCTTATACTCAAACATTCAGCATAGATTAGGTTTGAGCAAAATCATGGAATTTCTAGATAAGGAACCCATTTTTTCTCCAGGATTTAAAACATTCTTGTTGGAGGGTCTTGATATGATCCTGGGTAATAACTTTTTTGAATACAAGGGCACCCACTACCATCAGCAGGTTGGCACGGCGATGGGGACAAGGGTAGCCCCATCGCTGGCCAACCTGTTTATGGGTGCCTTTGAAGAGCAATATATTGTAGGAAGAACAAATCCCTTCCATAGCCATATAGTTTACTACAAGAGATTTATCGATGATCTTTTAATAATTTGGAGGGGTCCAGGTAATGCCTTCCATAATTTTGTAGAATTCCTAAATGGGAACGATAGGAACATCAAATATAATGCAAACAGTCATCCGCAGCAAATAAACTTTTTGGATCTGCATTTATACGTGGAGAATGAAAAAGTTGCGTCCAAAACGTACTTCAAACAGACAGACTCAAATAACTATCTTGCTTTTTGGTCCAATCATCAGAAGAATTGGATAAGGAATATCCCCTATGGACAATTCCGAAGAGTAAAGAAAAATTGTACTGATGAAAAAATATTTGAGGAGCTAGCGGGAGTACTGATGGAAAAATTCACCCAAAAGGGTTATCCTGTTGACCTGCTTAGGGGGGAAAAAGAAAGAGCAGCAAAATTTCATACACAAAAATTTATCGGGAAAGAGAAATTAAAAAAAAGGAAAACTTAAGGGGGGCCCGGTTTCGAAAAAATGAATATAATAGAGTTTTTTTTAACCCACCCCCCAATTTTTTAAAAATTTTGGGAAAGGGGGTGCAAAGGGTTCTTTAAAAAAAAACCTGGAACTTTTTTACAAGGGTTTCCTACCCTGAAAAAATTTTAATTCCAAAATTCCCCCAAAAAATTAATTTTTAGAAACCCCAAAAGTTTTTAAAAAAAGTTTTTGGCCCATCAAAATTTTTAAAACAGCTTAAAAAAGCAGGGGAAAAAGCTACAGCCCAAAATTGGATTCTGAAATTAAAATTAATAAAAAACCGGGGTCATTTTGCCTGTGGCCCCCTTGATCCATATTTTAAATATTTTTTGGGTTATTTTAAGGGTACCAATTTTAGGGGAATTTTTTAAATTGGGAAAGGTTTAAATTTTTAAAGGGTTTTTTTAAAAGATAAAATATGCAAGTTTTAAATTTTTTAAAGTGTATTTCTTAAATTTTAAAACCCAGTTTATTTTTTTTTATTTTTTAAGGGAATTTATTATTTTTTTTTTTTTAACCCCCTTCCCAAACATAGGGAGGTTAAACCCTTTTACCCCTAGGGGAAGTTTTTTCCCCGAAAAATAAAAAGTAGGGCATACCCCCCCTGGGGGGGGGGGGGGATCCCCGCGGGCTTGGGGGCGGGTTAAATTTCCCACCCCGGATCGCAACAGGGGACCACCCGGAAAAATTACCGCTCGGCCCGCAGGGTTTTATCCCCCCGGGCCAGAGTAGCCCCGGGCCCCAAGCGGGTGTTTTAACGCTTCTTTTACCGCACCCTGCCCAGGGCCCCTGCGATAAAAAAGGGCCCCCAGGAAAGGGGGGAAGTGAGTCCCCCATTTCCCCTGCTAATGGCGGGTCCCGCACTGTAGTGCGGCAGGGGGTCCCCTCTTTGATCCCCTTTGGGAAGTGAACGGCATTTAAACAGGGTCTTCATTTGGACGTCACCATCCCCGGGCAATTGCATTGTGGACATGGTGAAGGGTTGTTTTGGGGGACCAGTCCCCATTTACAAATACTTTTGCATGGGTTGCCTTCTTAAAAGAAAAACTGATGATTGTGTTAGAAGAAAAAAGGGAAAAAAAAGTGAAAAAATTTAAAAAAAAAAAATAAATGTAAAAAGTGAAAAAAAAGTAAAAAAAACAAAAACAAAAAATAAAAAAAAACCCAATTTTACATGCCCTTTTCCCCTTTACAAACCCCCAATGGCCCCAAAAAAAGATCAAAAATAAATAAATTTCCCCATTTTTTGGGTTTATCGGGGGGTTCCCCGGTTAAACCCCCCACCCTTTAAAAATTTTCTTGTCGGGTTTAATTAACCCGTACGGTAAAACGCCGAAAAAAACCCCAAAAAAAAAAAAACCCAGCCCACAAAACTGCGATTTTTGACATACTCCCAGCACTTAAAAGGGAAAATAAAAAGGATCAAAACTAAAATAAAACCCGCCCAAATTTTGTACCAATTTAAAAAATTCAGTTCACCCCAAAAAAAAAAATTTTCCTTACACGTCACTAAAATACGGAAAAAATAAAAAAATTTTATGGCTTCAGATGCATAAAATATTTTTTAAAACACAATAAAAAACCCACTGTTTTTTTTTTTTTTTTAAAATTTGCTTCCCAAAAAATTTTTAAAAAAACTAATAAATAGGGTATCCCCGGGTAATCTTTTCGACCCGGAAAAGTAAAGCTAATTTTGGGGTCAGGTTTAACTAAACGGTGACCCTGTTTAAAATAAAAAAAAAAAAACCCTTATTTGGGGATTGCAGTTTTTTTCTTTCCCCCTCCCTTCCCAAAAAACAGTTTTTAAAATGACAAAAATTTTGGGTGCCCCCCCAAAAATGATACCAATAAAAACACCCAACTTTTTCCCTCAAGAAAAAACCCCCTAAACAGCTCCGTACACGAAAAAAAAAAAGTTAGGCTCTAGACTATGGCGATGAAAAAAAGGGTGTTTTTCCTTTTTGAAAAAAAAAGTTTTTTTTTATTGTGTAAAAAAAAAAAAAAAAAAACAAAAAAAAAAAAAATATCCCAAAATTGGTATCGCTGAAATGTATCGGCCTGCGAGTAAAAATGGTATGTCAGTGTTTTTACTGTGGGGGTGACCGCTGTTTAAAAAAAAAAAAAAAAAAAAAAAAAAATAAAAAACACTACCGGGAAATTGGGGTTATTTTTTTCCCAATTTACCCGCTCAAAAAAACCTTTAAAATAAAAAGTGATCAAACCCGGGCATTATGCCCCCCCCATTTTTTGGGTACTAATAAAAAATTCAACTTACCCCAAAAAAAAAACCAAGCCCATAATAAAGTTTCCCTTTTAATCAGAAAACTGAAAACGTTTGGTAGGGATGGGGCAAAATTGTTTTAAAAACGAAGGGGAAATTTCCCCGTTTAGAATTTTCGGGAAAAAATTTGGGTTGGGAAACGAAGTGAATTTTTGGGGTACTTTGGGGTTGAACGAAGTATCCCCTTTTGATTGAAAAAATTTTGGCTGCGAAAAACATGGGCTACAGGGGGGAAAAGGCACTCTGGCGGGGGAAAAAGGGGATAGCCTGCTGACATGTCGGAGATAAACCCCCAATCGAAAAAACGGCGGGAGGGTCTTTGTGACGTTCCCGCACTATTTTAAAGTCCAGGCGCCGACGGGGAGCTCCCCAACCCCTTCTCCCCTGTGCTCATAGGGAAAGGGTGCGCCGGGCTGATAGTCTTATGAAGAATTGTTTTTTATATGCGATTTCTGGGGGGGGGTCTCAGCTTGTCTCAGAGATTGTTCTCTTAATGTTTTTTATTTCTTTTTTTTTGGGGCCTAATTGGATTTTCCTAAAATCCCAGTGTGCGTCCAATTCCCGCAAACCATATACATTAAATTTTCCCAAGTGGGATTTTTAAGCCGTTCCTGTTGTTTTTCTTTTAAAAGAAACAGCGTTTTTAAAAATTTCAAAAATCCCCACTTCTTTTTTGGGCCTGCCCTGAAATTTTCCTTTTACGCCAAATTTACTTCCAGGGGTTAATTAACCCTTTGGTTTTGTGGTGGGCTGACCCCAAGGAAAAAGCCTTTTAAAAGGGCCACAAAAATTAATAAAATTTTTTCCCTGTCCCCTTTAATTTCACAAGCAAAGGTTAATTAAAAACTTTAACTCTTGTTGTGTGGTTTTGGGAAAAAACCCGGAAATTGTAACACAATACAAAAGCTACTTTTTGTGCGGCCCCCAATTTTTTTGGCGAAAATTTAATCCAGGGGTTTTTTTTAAGCTTGTTTTGTGGTGTCTGCCCCCCCCCAAGAAACCGTTTTTTTTCAACCCCAAAAAAAATAAAAAAAAAAATTTTTTTCCTGTAGTTTAAATTCACAAGAAAAGGGTTTAAATTTAAAAAACTGTATCCCCTTTTTGTGTGGCGTAAAAAAAACCACGAAATTGTAACACGTTTAAAAAGTACTATTTTTGGGGAAAAATTTTTTTGGCCCCCTTTTTACATCCAGGGGTTTAAATTTTAAAGCGTTTTTTTTGCTGGTGTGTTTGCCCCCAAAAAAACCATCTTTTTCAACGCGAAAAAATTTAATTTTTATTTTTCCTGTAGCCTAATTAAACCCTGGGAAATTAAAACTGTATCTTTGTTGTTTTGGCGTAGAAAAAAGAAATTTTGTAACAGGGCTAAAAGGGTTTTAATATTTTGTGTGCTCAATTTTTTTGGCGAAATTTTACATCCAAGGGTTAATTAAGAAATTTTTTTGGGTGGTGTGCTGACAAAAAAAAACCGTCTTTTCAACGAAAAATTATATTTAATTTTTCCCTGTACCCAAAAATTCATGTCGGGGTTTAATTAAGCCTGTTTGTGTTTTACATTTTTTTTAAAACACACAGTTTTTTTAAAAAGCCCACATACAAGAAAATTTTTCCCTGGCCATTTGTGGAGCCCCAATTTATACCCAAAGGGTTCCCCAAGCTTGTTACTGGGTTTTTTTGGGAAATTTAAAAAACGGGGTTTGTATTTTTATCTTATAGATTTTCAAACATTAAACAGTGTCCCGTTAAAATTTTGGGGTAAAAAAAGTATGTCAGACAGAGAAGGTGGCAGGCTCTGCCACCTGCGAGTGGCCCAAATGCCCCAAAATTCCTGGAAAAAGGCCCAGTGGGTGCACAAGCAAGGGGGGGAACGTCCCCAAGGGGTCACTCGGTATTTGGCCCCCAACTGCCCCTGTCAACTAGCCGCCCTGTTGTTTTTTCAGCCCAACCCAAGGGTTCCCTTTATTTGGGTTTACAAAGGGCATCCTTTTTCCCCCAGATTTAAAATTGAAAACCAGCCAAAAAGTCGGTGGGAACCTTAGAACAACCTTTGGGTTGGCATGGGCCCCGGGAAACGGGTCAGTGGCCCTCAGCTGTCCCCAGCCCGCCCCTGTTCCCCTTTTTTCCCGGGTTTCCTCGCCAGAGAAACTACTATGTGGTTGGGGTCCCAGCCCACCTTTTTATAGCGAGGAGAACAATTTGAGGGGGGGCGTCAAACCCGTACTTGGCAGCGAAAAAAATGGGGCCAATTCCCTGTTCTTGCAGTAGGCGGCAAAAATATAGATGTGGAGGTGGCCATGGGGGGGTCCCTTTGTGAAGGGGCAGCCTCGGGGGCCCATACAAAATCCCCGGGGAATTTAGGGGCCGCAGTTACAAAGAAAACACAAATTTGATGATGATGTAGCCGACCGCCCCTTGGAAGCCGGGTGAGGCAAGGGCTTTTATAAACGTCAGGAGAAGGGGGCGTCCCCGGGTTTTCGCGGGCCGGCAGCAGTGAAGCCCAGCAAGTGGGTCGTGTGGGGGTGAGTCAGCAGGATAGCAGCAGGGTGAAAGGGCGGGAGCACAAGCGGCCCCCCGGGGTTAAAAAAAAACCCCCTTCGCAGGTCCATTGAAAGTAGCGGCACAGGGGGCTCACAGTGAGGGGGAAGCCCCGGGGGCAGTAGGGCCCCTCAGTGCGGAGCGGGGTTTGGGGGTAAAAAAACCCGGGTACTCGGCCCGGTTTTTGGCAGTTCTTTGCTAAGACCCGGAGGAGCCCCCCAATTTTGGGGGATATGGTAATTTGTGGGGGAGGAAAAATGAAAACGTGGCCGGGAGCTAACGTTGGCCCCCCACGGGGCCCCCTTTAAAACATGCAGCGTCACCTTTCCGGGGGCCCGGGGAAAAGTGGCTCAAAATGGGGTGGTCCTTTGGGCCCCCGCACCAAAGCAAGCAGCAGGGGAGCGGGCCCCGTGGCACCGCCCTGCCATTGAGCCCGGGCAAGGCTCCCCCACCCCCTTTCTTTAAGGGAGCGTTTTCTCCCTTTTAAAATCAAAATTTCCGGGGCCCGATGCTTTCCCGCTCCTTTGCTACTCATGGCGCCAGCAGTCCCTTCAGGGGAGGCGTTTTCAAAGGAAAAAAGTATGCGTCCAACCCTCTAAGGTTGCAGCAGCTGGACCGTGCTTCCTGTCCAAGTTGTTTGGTCTAAAAAGGGCCCTTTCCCCTTTTCCCCAAAAGGTGGGGCTCCCGGCCCCCGGGTTTAGAGAAAATAATGGCTTGGTTTCCGGCCGAGATGGAGAGGTTTCCCTGCCGGGAATTTTTTTTCAAAAAGGGGGGCCCAAGGGACCGGGACTTCATAAATTATGTTTGGAAAAGAAGGTGGGGTCCCGTCCTTTTTGGGTTTTTAGGTTTTTCCAAGGTGCACCCCGGCAGGGGGGGAGTCTTGGGGCCCGTTTAAAATACGGTCAGGGCCAGTTTAAATTTTCCTTTATGCCCACTGGGTTGAATGTGCTTCCCGGGCCCAGGCCCACCAACAACTTGGACAGGAGCGCCTCTTTTCCCCCCCACGTTGTCAAACTGCTGGGACCTGCGCCAATGTCCGCCCTCCTCCTCCTCCCCAAAAAACCCCCATTTCAGCCTCCCAAAGTTAAATGCTCCATCCCTACCCCATGTGTAGGGCCCACACGGTGTCACGCAGGTTTTGACCTGGCCTTTTCCTCCCGGGGGAAAAGGGAATTCCAAAAAAGGGGAGGAATGCTTGCCCTCATGCATCAGAAATCGTTTTGTGGCTTTTTTCGCGCCAACTGCAAATCGGAACCATTGGGTTTACGGACAATGGGGGGGAAAAAATTTGGGGTCCGCGCCCGCACCCGGGGGGGGTGGTCCCATGCGCCCTGCATGGCGCCCCCTTTTTTTCAACTTGGGTTTTGAAAAGGGGTTTCTGAAGGGCTTCCACCCATCTTCAGAACATTCTGAAAAATTTGGGCCCGGAAACTGTGCATGCAATTTATCCCTTCGGGGGAAAAACCCGGAACACCCTCCCCGAGGGTTTCAGCGGCCCCAAAGGCCTCACCCCAAACACACTCTGATATGCATGTTTTTCCCCCCGCTGGGAATTCCCGCTGCACATGTTGGACCCCGCCCGTATGAACAGAGAAAGGGCCCTTTTAACCCATTTTTTTATGATCCATGAAAATGAAGTAATCCCCTTTTGGGAACCCTTTTATGTCAGCCCGTGGCGTCATGCGTGCACCCGCCGTTTGTTGAGGCCCTTCGAGGAGGCGACGTTTTTTGCCAGGGCGCCCGGACTAGGGATTTAATAACATTTATTCCCCTGCTTTATGTCCTTTGGGAAAAGATGCTGAAAAATTGTTCCCGGGCAGGGGACTGGAGAAGGGGCGACTAACATCTTGGGCCAAAATGAGGCCCGGGGGGGACCCGAAATGGAGGAGGAGGGGAGGACATTGGAGCGAAGCATTGTCGGTTTAAAAAAGTGGTTTTTTTCCCCGGGGACAAGAGAGGAGGGCAGGAGCAGTGGGGGAGGTGGATGGAGATTGGAGGAAAAAAAGAGGCAAGGGTGACCCCAAGCACCGTGGCAGGATACCGTGGGAAAAGGAAGGGGAGGGAAACCCCTCGGGGGTCACTTGTGCAGTTGGCCCGGCACTTTCTTATTTGCCTTTTGGGGAGTGACAGCCGAAAAGTTTTGCATCCCGGAAAAGGTATGGTTTCTGGGTCTCCCCCCTTTTTGGACCCCCCCCAACCCCATTCCAAAAGGGGCCTTTTTTTCCCCGCTTTGAGAGGGGAAGAAACCAAAAATCAAATTTCTATAGGGGAAATTTCCTCCGGAAAAAGTTGGGCTGCCTATGGCTGGCATCGTCCCTCCCCTTTAAAAGGTTTTGAACCGGGGGGTTTCCCCCCAGTTTCTCCTACTATGGCCCCCGGGGGTGCTGGGGGAATTGGGGGGGGGTTTAGGAGCCCGTACCCAGCCCCCATCCCGTTTGTTTAAAACCCTAAATCTGGAGTCCTTTTATTGGTGCAGCTTTCCCTTTAACCCGCCCCCAGTTAGGGAGGGCCAGTTTTGCCAGCCCCAAACAAACCACAGCCAGGGGGCCTGGGGGCCAGTTCCCTGAAAAACCTCTAAAGGGTTTTGGCCTAAATTTTGGAAAAGCAAATCTGGGCCCCCTCCCGTTGGGGAAAATCCGTGGACTACTGGGCAGCCAAACGGATGTTTTGGGGCCCCAATTTTTCCGAGTTTGCAGGGGGAGAAGTTTTCCCCCCCCGGCCGTAGTTTTGGCATCTGGGGGTGTTCAGTGCCCCGGGGGGGGGCCATCGTTTTCCCCCAAAGGGGGAACCCTTTTTTCCAAAAAAAAATGTGGTCGACCTTTAACCCTTTTTTTAAGATTTAATTTAGGCGGGAACCCCGGGCCCGGGGTTTCCACCCACCCAAAGCCCCCTTTTTGGGGTCCGTCTTGGGGGTTTAAAAATACCGCCTCATCCCTATTTTGATGCGGCCCCCCAAACCTTTATGCCCCACAAACTGTGACAAATTTCTCCATCTTTCCTAACCCCCATCTTTACCATGGGAATGGTATTGCCACCCACCTTTTTAACACTCTGTCATTTGTGCCACTCTTTTGACCTTTATGTGCCTTTCTTTCTGTTGCTGTTGCCCGTGACTCCCACAATGTGTCATTGTGGCCACTGTCTGACCCCCATGCTGCTGCTGTTTGGGTGCTGCCCTGTCCCACCACACTGTGTTTATTGTGCCACTGGGCCCGACCTCATGCTGCTGCCGCCGTGACCCCTTTGCTCTCAGTCATTGTTTTTTCCCCTCCCGTGGCTTCCCCCCTGTTTTGCCCTCCAGAATGTCATTGTGCTACTTTCATGTTTTAAAAGCGCTGCTGTCTTTAAAACCCCCACCTGTGTGGGTTGTGCCACTTGTGGCCTAAAAACTGTTTTGCCCCCTCCAGAATGGTTTTAGTGCCAATGCATGATCTCATGCTTCGCTGTCCCTGACCCCCACACTGTTTTTCTTTTTGCCAAATTTTGTGGGCCCCCAAAACGTTTTGCCCCCCTTTCCAAGGGAATTTTCATTGTGGGGACTTTCCCTGACCCCCAAAGCTGTGTGTTTTTGCCCGCTTTTCAGTCATTTTTTGCAAACTTGTGGGTTCCCTTCGTTTTGCCCAACCCACAGATTTTCAATTTTTTTCCACTGCCTGACCTCATGCCGCTTTTCCGCCGTGACCTCCCCTCCAGTCATTGTGCCCCCTTTGTGGCTTCCCCCCGGTTTTGCCCCTACACGGTTTTTCAGTGCCCCCCTGCCTGACTAAGCTTTCTTTCCGCCGTGACCTCCCCCTCTCCCGTTTATTTTTGGCCATTTTTTTGTGGCTTTCCTTTTGTTTTTGCCCCCCTAAAATGTCATTGGCCAAAATGCCTGACCTCTCGCTGTGTGGCCTTTCCCCACCAAAAACCTCACACTCTTTTCACTAATGTTGCCAACCCCGGGGCTTCAGCTTGTTTTTTTCCCCGCTTTTTCTTTGGGTTTACTTTATCCCGGCTTAAATTCCCCCCTTCAGTTTTTTGGTCAGTTTTGCCCTCTTTAAATGCCCGGGGGAATTTTATATTTTAGTGGGTTCTTAAAAAACCGGCGCGGCTTCCCCTTGTCCCTACTAAAACAAAAAACATTTTAAAAAACCCATCCCAAAAAAAAAAAGTTTTTTTTAAAAAATTTAAATTTTAACAAAAAATTTATTGAAATTTACAAGACAATTAATAAAAATACCCAAAAAAAAAGATGGGCAAGGAAACTACATAAAATAGCAAGGCCCCATTTGCCCTTTCCCATTCAAGGGCCCCAGGGTCCCAAACATGGGTTTTTGATAAACCCCTTTTTAGAAACACTGTAAACATTTTTATACAAAACCAAAACTATTTTATAAAGAACATTTAGTAATTAAAAAAATGAATTAAACCCAACCTTAATGAAAAACCCCTGTTTAAACAGAAAAAACCCCACTGGGTTTATGGATTGGGTAAGGATATGCTCCCCAAAAGCGGGGTTTTTGCAAAATGCGCTTTTGTTTCGCAGTGCGCTTCCCCGGGCCGGAAGCGCAAATGCGGGAAAACGCGTTTGGGGGGCATTTCCCATCCCTATCCATTAACCCAGTGGGGTTCTACTGCTTTTCCCGCGTCTTTATTAAGGTTAGGTATTCCTTTTTTTATTTACTAAATGTTTTTTATTTTTATAGATGTTTTATGATATGTTTACAGTGCTCTACAAAGTTAATTTTTTTACCCGATTTTGTTGACCCCAAATGCAAAATTTTGGGATTTGGGAAGGGAATAGGCTGTGTATTTTATTTGTTCATTTTTCATCTTTTTTTTTTTTGTCTTTTTTTTTTTTTTTTTAATTGGTTTTTGTTTTTTCAATTAAAAATTTGTTTTTAAATTTTATTGGTTTAAAAATTATTTTTGATAGGGTTTATCGATCTATATCTAAAAATTTTGCCCATAAAAATTTTTTAGTTGATATAGCCCATGATTTTTGGGAAAAAGGGGTTGGTTTTTAAAACAACATTGTATGAAGCCCCAAAACCAAAACTCCCTCTGCATATTTAAGCATGGCAAAAGTTTTTACGGGACCCCCCAGGTCTGTGCAGCCCCCGGGGAAATAGCTGCTTTTTAACGTGATTCATGCCCAATTTTTTCGGCACGAAACGAATTTTGTCTGAAAATTCAGCAAAGTGACTGAATCGAATTTTTGAGAAATTCGCCCCTCTTAGTTATGGCTATCAGAACAGGACAACATAAAAACGCAATTTTTTATAGACCTATTTCTATTGTGTAAAAGTAATAAAACATAAAAAAACTATATAAAATCTATATCATTGCAATTGTACCGACCCCATAGTAAAGATATCCTGTAATTTATACTGCACGGCGAACGCTGTAAAATTTGAAGCCCAAAAAACTATGAGGAAATTTGCGTTTTCCCTCATTTTCATTAGCCCAATGGCAAAAAAAAAAACTTTGGAACACCTGTGCACCCCAAAATGACAATACACCCCTAGATGAGATCTATGAGGCGTGCTGAATCCCAAAGGGGTGATTTTCTGGAAAGTTTCACCTGTTCTGGTACTTTGGGGGCTTTGTAAATGCGACATGGCCCCACCAAAATCTGCGTTCCAAAAGCCAAATAGCGCTCCCTCCCTTGTACCCCCTGCCATGCGCCCAAACAGCAGTTTACACCCACGTGTAGGGTTTTGCCGAACTTGGAAGAAATTGCGTAACAAGGTTCTGGGTGCTTTTTTACCAGAATGCCTTGTAAAAATTAAACATTTTCAGTTAAAATTGCAGATTATCGGAAAAATTTTTTTTTTTCATTTTCACAGACTAACGCTAAAACATTTTGTGACACACCTGTGGGGTCGATATGCTCACTACACCCCTGGACATATTCCTTAAGGTGTGTAGTTTCCAATATGTTTTTTTTTTTTAGGGGAGTTTATTACGTTTTAGCACCTTTGGGTGTCCGCAAACCTGAAATGGCTTCTAACTAAAATGGTAATAAAAATGAGATCCCAGAGTCCAGTAGGTGCTCCTCCTATTCTTGGGCTTGTGGTTGAGCCAAATAATGCACTAGGGCCACATACAGGATATCTCTGAAAACGGCAGAATCTGGAGAATCAATATTAAGTTGTATTTCCCTGATCACATTTATCGTATTCTTGTGAACAATGTATAAAAATTGAAAATCTGCAAAAAAAGTGAAATTTTGAAATTTCACTTCCACTTTGCTTTAATTCCTGTGAAACACCTAATGGGTTAATAAACTTCCTAAATGCGGTTTTGAATACTTTAAGGGGTGTAGTTTCTTAGATGAGGTCATTTATGGGGGTATCTAACATACAGGCCAATCAAAGTCATGTTAGAACTGGACTGGTCCCTAAAAAATGTATATTGCAAATTTTGTTGAAAATTTGGAAAATTACAGCTAAATTTCTAAGCCCCCTAATGTCGTAAAAAAAAAAGACATTTAAAAAAAATGATGCCAAACTACAGCAGACATAGGCTAGATGCTAGTTATAAACTATTTTGAGTGGAATAACTATCTGTCTTACATGCAGAAATTTTTGAAGTTTAAAATTGTGAAATTTTTCAAAATTTTTTAACGATTTTTGATATTTTTCACAAATAAACAAGCATTCTTTGGACCAAAATTTCTTACTATCTTAAAGCACAATGTGTCACGAGAAAACAATCTCTGAACCACATGGAGAGGTTAAAGTGTCAAAAAGTTATTCTCACATGAAGTGACACATGACAGATTTCAAAAATGGGGCTCTGTCAGAGAGGCCAAAACTGGCTCCGGCGGTAAGGGGTTAAAGGAAAAGGAAGGGAAGAAAAAAAAAAATAAAGAAGAAAAGAGAAGAAGAAAAATAATATTTTTTAGAAATTACGGGTTAGCAAAGATTAAATTATTATATAGCAACATACAAAAAATAAGCAGATCATATTGATAGAGATATACTGATCTATTGAAAAACAATAGCCCATGGTTAAAATAGAGTAAAACTCATGAATCAAACTCTTATAAATGAGTAACTCTGCGGGTAAACAAGAGGAGATCAGTAGTAGTAACAAGATCAGTGGTAAACAGATCGGAGTAGTTTTAAAGGAGTAGCCACTATCAGGCAAATTAGGAATGCAATTAAGAAGAACAAGCAAACTGCTTGCGAGTAATCAATTTACTAAAAACCCTTTATAGTATGAATGAAAAAGGTTTTTATGGAATGGAGAATATGTGTTGTTAACCAGAGCCTCGTTGTCATATACAGGGGGTATTTAAGGAAGTGTTTTAGATGTATTTTTCCATCTGATGAAGCGAGAGAATAGCTTGGGAAATGCGTAATTGGAATAAAGTATTGTATAACTTGTAAACATACTGGGTTCGTTGTAACCTAATTCAATTTAGAGCGCTCTAGCCAGACTTCCCAAATATCGATCCCGGAGAAATCTGGGATCCATTTATTTGTCTTTTCACTATTCCCGGGCTCCCAGTGGAACCGGGCGGGAAGGAGCCAGAGCTGCCAAGGAACCGATACTTACAGACGGGAGGGGGATACACGCTATACAGCTGTACCGTGTTTTTGAGTACAGCCGAAGAAGGCGAGTATTATACACTCCCTCGCCCCCGTTCTAGTCTTTGTCAATAGGCAACCAGGTACGCTCTTTTATTACAGTACGTACTTCACCCCGATTGCTTTCTATAATCGTCGGAGGAGAAGATTTGCTTTCTGAAATCATTGTGATGTCACAAGAGGCTTCTTTTTGAGGTCACAACTGATGTCATACTTAGTGATGTCACAAGAGGCTTCATTGTGAGGTCAATACTGAGGTCATCCATTGTGATCACAAGAGGCTTCATTTTGACGTCACAACAGAGGTCATCCATTGTTTTGTCACAAGATGATTCATTGTGAGGTCACAACTGAGGTCATCCATTATGATGTCACAAAACGTTTCATTGTGAGGTCACAAATGATGAATCCATAGTGATGTCACAAGAGGCTTCATTGTGACATCACAATTGATAAATCCATTGTGATGTCACAGGAGACTTCATTGTGAGGTCAATACTGAGGTCATCCATTGTGATCACAAGAGCCTTCATTGTGACGTCACAACAGAAGTCATCCATTGTTTTGTCACAAGAGGCTTCATTGTGAGGTCACAACTTAGGTCATCCATTGTGATGTCACAAAACACTTCATTGTGAGGTCACAAATGATGAATCCATAGTGATGTCAGAAGAGGCTTCATTGTGATATCACAACAGAGGTCATCTATTGTGATGTCACAAGAGGCTTCATTGTGGGGTCACAACAGAGGTCATCCATTTTGATGTCACAGGAGGCTTCATAGTGACGTCACAACTGAGCTCATCCATTGTGATGTCACAAGAGGCATAATTGTGAGGTCACAATTGATGAAACCATTGTGAGGTCACAAGAGGCTTCATTATGATGTCAGAAGAGGCTTCATTCGGAGGTCACAACTGAGGTCATCCATTGTGATATCACAAGAGGCTTCATTGTGACATGACAAATGAGGTCATCCATTGTGAGAAAAGAACGTTTCCTTCTTCTCCAAAAGTTATATATTAACTGTCGGAGTAAAGCTTAGTATTAGGGAGGATTAGCTAGAGCGCTCTAGAGAAAGACCGTTAGGTTACAATGAGCCTCTATACATCTTTAAGATAAATTTTATTCCAATTCCAATTATGCGTTTCGCGAGTGTATCCCTTGCTTCATCAGATGGAACAATGCATAAAAAACCCTCCTTTAAATACCCCCCATGGCTGGCAACGAGGCTGGTGTTAGCCACTAATGTTTTCATTCATAAAAATTATTTTCATTCATAAAATAAAATCAATTAAAAAAGTAAAACATGCTCTAATTGATTATCAATCACCTTAATTACTATTATTAGAGATGGGCGAATTTCCCGAAATTCGTTTCGTTCACTTCGCCGAATTTCTCGGCAAAAAATAACTTCGTTCTGAATTACTTCAGCACGAATCACGTTAAAAAACAGCTATTTCCAGGCTGCACAGAGCCTGTAGGGTGCTGTAGAACGTTGTGCCATGCTTAAATATGCAGAGGGAGCTTGGTTTGGTCTTCATACAATGTTGTGTTTTAGTATGACACGCCCATGACTGCCGCCGCTCTTAGAATCGCTTCACTATAAAATTCCCTGGGCACTTAAGAGGGCAAAACTGACCAAAAAACTGAAGCGGGAATGTAGCCTGATAAAGTCATGTGGCACAATGACACAGTGTGTAGGTCACGGCAGCAGCCACAGCAGCAGCATGAGGTCAGACAGTGGCACAATGACACAGTGTGTAGGTCACAGCAGCAGCCACAGCAGCAGCATGAGGTCAGACAGTGGCACAATGACACAGTGTGTAGGTCACGGCAGCAGCCACAGCAGCAGCATGAGGTCAGACAGTGGCACAATAACACAATGTGTAGGTCACGGCAGCAGCAGCATGAGGTCAGGCAGTGGCACATGACACAGTGTGTAGGTCACGGCAGCAGCATGAGGTCAGACAGTGGCACAATGACACAGTGTGTAGGTCACGGCAGCAGCAGCATGAGGTCAGGCAGTGGCACAATGACACAGTGTGTAGGTCACGGCAGCAGCATGAGGTCAGGCAGTGGCACAATGACATTCTGGAGGTGGCAAAAACAGGAGTAGACCACAGAGTGGGACAATGACACAGTGTGTAGGTTATGGCAGCAGCCACAGCAGCAGCATGAGGTCAGACAGTGGCACAATCACATTCTGGAGATGGCAAAAACAGGAGTAGGCCACAGAGTGGGACAATGACACAGTGTGTAGTTCACGGCAGCAGCCACAGGAGCAGCATGAGGTCAGACTGTGGCACAGTGACACCAGTTTAGTGTGTAGAGGGTCATGGCAGCAGCCACCAGCAGCAGCATGAGAGGTCCTCAGGTCAGACGAGTCAGTGGAACAATGACGGTAGGTGTGTAGGTCAGGCAGCTAAGCAGGCCACCAGCAGAAGCAGCAGCAGGCCACAGCATGTCAGCATCATGAGGTCAGACAGTTTTGGGCAATTTGGCACCAATGACCCATTTCTGGAGGTTGGAAAAAGATAAAAAAAAAGAGTTTGGAGTAGGAAAGAAAAAAGAAAAAAAAAAAAAAAAAGGAGTAGGCCACAAGTACGGCCCACACAGGAGTGGGACAATTTGTCACTTGTGTCGTGTTAGGGTCCACCCGCAGCTGCCACAGGAAACAGCATATGAGGTCAGACTGTGGCACAATGACAAAGGTGTGTATGGTCCACGAGGCAGCAGCCACAGCAGCCAGCATGAGGTCAGCAGACAGGTGTTGGCCACAATGACAGAGGTTGAAGTGTTAGAGGTGTGTGTAGGTCAAAGGCAGCAGCCAAGACCACAGCGTAGCAGCATGAGGTAAGACAGTTTGGCACATCACATTCTGGAGGTGGCAATAACAAAAAAAACAGGAGTGTGGCCACAAAATGGGACAATGTCACGTGTGTAGGTCACGGCAGCAAGCCACAGCCAACCCAGAGGAACAGCATGAGGACAGGAAAGTGGAACAATATGGACACAGGTGTGTAGGTGGTCACGCGGGCAGGGCCAGCCACAGCAAGCAAGCAGCTGAGGTCTCAAGGACAGTGGCACCAATGACACAGTTGTGTAGGTCACGGCTAGCAGCAGCATGAGGTCAGGCAGTGAGTGGCACAAAGACACAGTTGTGTTAGGTCACGGGTCACGGCGAGATAGGCAGCATGAGGTCACGGAGTGTGGCCAACACACAATGACATTCTGGATCAATAGGGTGGCACAAAAAAAATACCCAAAAAAAAAAAAAAAAAAAGGAGTAGGCAAAAAACAAAAACAAAAAAAAAAAAAAAAAAAAAATCAGGAGGAGTAGGAGGGAGGGGTAGGAGTTAGGTGTAAGGTATGTAGGCCACCAGAGTGGGTCAATATGACACAGTTTGTGTAGGGTCCACATGGCAGCGAGCAAGCAGCCACCAGGAGCAGCATTGAGGTCAGGACACGGCAGTGGCACAATCACATTCTGGAGAGGTGGGCTAAATAAAATACAGGAGAGTTAGGCCACAATTGGGACAATGTCACAGTTGGTAGGTTTCCCCCACCAGGCGAGCAGCCCAAAGCAGACAACAGGAAAACAGAATGAGGTCCAGACAGTGGCAACAATGACACTGTGTGAGTAGGGTCACGGCAGCAGCCACAGCAGAGATCAGGCACATGAGGTAGACAGGGGCACAATGACACCGTGTGTAGGTCCACAGGCAGCGCGGAGCATGCATGGAGGTCAGTGGAGTGGCACACAATGAACAGTCTGTGTAGGTCAAGTCAGCAGCATACAGCAGCAAGCTGCACATGAGGATAGCAGCATGGAGGGGGGGGGGGGTCTCAGGGCGAGTAGTGGCACAATGAAATTCTGGGACGGTGGCAACAATAAAAAACAAGGGAAGTAGGCCACGAGTGGGGACCAAATAATGACACAGTTGTGTTGTAGGTCACTGCAGCTGCCACAGGAGCAGCATGAGGTCAGACAGTGGCACAATCACTTCTGGATGGTCTGGCAAAAACAAGGTAGTAAGTAAGTAGGATGTTAGAGTAGTGCAACAGAGTGGGAAATGACCAGTGTGTAGGTCACGGCTGCAGCTAGCATGGAGGTCAGACAGTGGCATAATGACATTCTGGACGGTGGCAAAAACAGGAGTAGGCCACAAGGTGGTGGGACAATGACACATGTGAGGAGTCCTTGGCAGCAGCCACAGCAGCAGCATGTGGTCAGGACAGTGGCCACAATTGTCACAGTGTGAGGAGGTTGGGGGGTCGGCAATTTATACCAGACGCCCTGGTAAAGATGCGTTGTTGGCAGATGGAGAAGGAGAAGATGGAGAAACTGTACGGCAGATGTGTTGGCATTTCAGGCAGGTGGCGAGGAAATCAGAATAGTGGATGACGCTGAGGCAGGGTTTTTAATTAGGGGGGTTTGAACCCAGACTCATTTCTCACAGGGGGGGGGGGTGGGGGTTTGGGTGAGCTTGTTTGTGTTAATGGCGTCATGGCTAATGTAGTCTGAAGCCCTAAGGCATTGGTGTGTGGAAATCCTGGCCTCAAGACTCATTTCTCACAGGTTGGTGTAAGGGCTTCATGGGCTGATGTGTCTGTCGCCAAGGCATTGGTGTGTGGGAAATCCTGGCCGTTCCAGCCTGTTCATCTTGACCAAAAGAGTCAGTCGTTCCCATTTCTGTGGACAAGCTAAGGGTTCTTCTGGGCTAATTAATTTTTTGCTAACTATATTTAACGATGGGCCCCCGCCGCACTGAACACCCGCTCTGATGCCACCATCACTACTGGCGGGCAGGACAGCTTCTCCACTGCAAACTCGGGCAAGTTGCTGCGCCACACATCCAGTTTGGCCTTGGCCCATTTGTCCTAAGCGGTTCTTCTAAATGGGAAGAGAGGCTGAGGTAGTAGCTGTCCAAGTACGGCCACCACCGTTTGCTGTTTGGTTCTGGGATGCTCCAGGTCCTGCTGCTCTGGGCGACGTTGTCCACTCTTGCCCTCCTCACCTAGGCGGGGGTGAAGGAGGAAGCTGCTCATCATGTGACTCCAGAATTAGGTTACTGCTATGGATGTGGTACGTGCTCCTACCCCCCCCCCCACCTTCCCCCGGCAGCGCGCGGGTTTGGCAGTAGTATTGAGCGCTGAGGAACCACCCGGTCAGACCTGTCAGAGGAGGGACGATGCCTGCACATAGGAGCGGCAACTGATTACGGAGGATTTCCTATAGTATTTGATTTGTTCCTCCTTCTCAATAGCTGGGAAAAAGGAACCCATTTTGACCGGTAGCGAGGAGTCCAATAGGTTGGACAGCCAGAAGGTCATCCTCTGCGGATGATGACTATTCTGGCTGTCACTAGCCAGGCAATAAGACATGCTGCGGGCCATTGCACATGTGACTTCCGAGTGGGCTCCTGCCTCCTTTTCCATGTATACTGCCACGGGGCTTGGGGGTACAATGTGCCTCGTCTTCCTCTTCTCCATCCACCTCCTCCAGCTGTCCTGCTCCCTCCTCTCTTGTCACCTGGGTAGAAAT
The DNA here is from genome assembly GCA_025379985.1 of Phyllomedusa bahiana. Lineage (NCBI taxonomy): Eukaryota > Metazoa > Chordata > Amphibia > Anura > Hylidae > Phyllomedusa > Phyllomedusa bahiana. The sequence goes on along the minus strand of JAODAL010039375.1, from coordinate 12,077 downwards.
CCACTCATTTCACCAGGACAATGTTTCTGCTCCAATGTCTCTCTCCTCCTCCCCATTTCATGTCCCCACCGGATCATGTGGCCACGAAGGATGTAGTCGCCACGTCCTCCAGTCCCCCTGACCCAGACAGATTTTTCAGCATCTGTTCCAGGACATCGAAGCAGTGGGAAATGAACGTTTTCATCCCGTAGTCCCGGCGGACTGACATATAAAGTCGCCTCTTGAATGGACCTATCAAAAGGGCAGGTCGATCTTGCATGAGCTGCACACTGGTGACATCAGAAGTAACACAGGGGAGTACTTCTGTCGCCTGGATCATCAAAAAATCGTAAATGGCCTTTCTCCTGTTCATACAGTCGGTCCAAACATGTGCAGGCTGGAATTCCAACGGGTGGAAACATCGGCATATCAGAGTGTGTTGGGAGAGGCCGTTCTGCCGCTGCAACTCGAGGAGGGTGTTCCTGGCATTTTGTACGAATGGATAAAGTGGCATGCACAGTTTCTGGCCCATTTTCAGAATCTGCTGAAGATCAGTGGAAGACTTCAGTAAACCTTTTCACAAACCAGATTGAACAAATGCGCCATGCAGGGCTGCTATGAACCATCCCTCTCGGTTGCAGCGCAGACACCATGTTTCTCCCATTGTCCGTTCACCATGGTTCTTCTGATTTGCAGTTGGCACGGATGAAAGCCACACATCGATTTCTTGCTGCATTGCGCGGAAGCATTCCCTCCACTGTGTGCCTTCGTTCACCGTGGCAAGCCAGGTGTAGAACTGCGTGACACGCTGTTGCACTAATACTGTGGTTTTGGTATGATGGAGCTAGTAACTTGTGGTGGTGGAGGAGGCGGACATTGGCAACAGGTGCAAGCAGTTGGACAAAGTTGGAGGAGGATTGCGGCATCTCCTGTTCAAGTTGATGGTGTGCCTGGGGGCCGGAAGGCACATTCACCCAGTTGGGCCGTAAGGACATGTACTGGCCCGGACCATAAGTTACAGCTCCAGATGTCCGGCGCTGCGTGCACCTTGGAACAAACCGATAAGTTAAGGACTGGCCACCTTCATGTTCATACATATTTATGAAGTGCTGGTACTGCCGTTATGGAAAAGAAATTACGGCTTGGAACTCTCCATCTAGGCTCGGCACAAGCCATTTAGTTCTCCGAATGGTGCAGAGTTCCACCATTTGGAAAGGAGGGACTGCAGTTACCAACAAACTTGGACAAGGAGGCACGGTCAGCTGCTGCACCTTACGGATGGTCGGACGCATACTGTTGTCTCTTTGGCAATCGCCTCGCTGGAATGACTGCGGAGCCATCCATGTTTAGCGAGTGAGCTGGAGCATTGTGACGGGATGATGTCAAAGAGAAAAACAGCTCCCTTCTGCAGAGGTGGTGGAGCCTTTGACTGGCTGCAATGGCATGGTGCCCACTGGGCGCTGCTGCCTGCTGCTGTTGCTGGGCGCCAGGATGGACCACACATCTGAGCCACGGTTTCTCCCAGGCCACGGATGGTGACGGCGTGCATGTGTATGACGACAGGCCGTGGTGCCAACGTTAGCTCCGTGGCCATGCTTCACTTTCTGCTTACAGCTTATAACACATACCATATTCGGATTCCTCGGTGTCTTAGCAAAGATCTGCCACACCGCACGAGTATCGGATTTTCGCCAACGCTCCGCCACTGAAGTGACTATGCCGCCGCTGCCTCGCTGAGCCCCTGTGCCGCTACTTTTTTTTGTTGGACCTGCCGAAAGCGGGTTTTATATCCCGTGGCAGCTTGGCTCCGGACCTCACTATGCTGCTATCCTGCTGATCACGGGCCACATGGACCCACTTGCTGGCTGCGCCGCTGCCTGACGCGCAGTGTCTCCTCTTCTCCTGACGAGATGAAGCCTTGCCTCACCGGCTCCCAAATGCGGTCGCGCTACATCATCATCTATTTGTGTTTCATCTTCACTGCTGTCCTCATCACCGGTCTTGTATGCAGGAGGCTGACCTCACAACATGAACCTACCTGCCACTCTCAACATCTATACTTTGCCGACTTACTGAAGAAGCAGGGGATTTTGGCCCCATTTACTTCGCTGCCAAGAGTAGCTGCTGACTGCCCTCCTCAAAATTGTTATCCTCGTATATTAGTGCCGCTTGAGCCCAGACCACCATAGTAGATCTCTGGCTGAGGGAACCGGATGGGGACAAAGGAGGGTTGAGGACAGGTTGGGGCCGCTGACACCGCTCCCGGGCCATGCCAATAAGGGTTGTGGTCTGACGTTCCCCCGACTCTTGGTGGGGTTGTTCATGATGTCATCTGGGAGGAAGTGGATGAACTAGTTCAACCAATCCAAGAACCATTGGGTCGCTAGGTCAGTACACGGCCGTAGATGGACAGCACGTAGTTGTGGCCTCTCGAGGACCCATAGCCTGCGACGTCCCTTGCTGTGCTGTCGACCTGCTACAGGAATGGTTTGTGGCCTCTGCCAATCGCAGGTGAAGAGCTGCCCACCTCTCTGTCTGACATTACTGTTTGTTCTAAAATGTTACAGACAATGTTTGATGAAGATATCCGTATATGAAAAATACACACCCTGTATTGACGCCCAAATGAAAACACACTAAGAGCTTGGGTTAACCCTTGGATTTAAATTGCGCTCCACAAGTATGGCAGGAAAAAAAATTGACTTGTATGTGCCGTTTAAAAAAACTCTGTGTAATTTTTACTGAATAATAAAGCACAAACAGGCTTTAATTAACCTTCGGATATGAAATATGCTACAGAATTCTTTTCTGCGGTGGAAAACAAAGTTTCTTTTACTGAGTACAACAGCAGAACAACGCTTAATTAACCCCTGGATTGTAAAATTGCGCAAAAGAATTGAGCAGCCAGAAACTAAAAGGGTGTTGTAGTAGCTTTGTAGCGTTGTTTACAATTGCGTGTTTTCTACGCTACACAACAAGAGGAAAAAATTGTAATTAACCTTCGTTGTGGAATTATGCTACAGAAATTGGATTTTTTGGCGGTTGAAAAGACGGTTTCTTGGAGTCACCACAAGCTCAAAAACATCGCTTATTTAACCCCTGGATTTAATTGGGCGCAAAAAGAATGAAGCAGCCCGATGGAAAATACTAGGCTTTGTAGGTGTTGTTACAATTGCGTGTTTTCTACGCTACACAACATGAGAAAAAATTGTAATTATACCCTTCGCTTGTGAATTATCTAAGGAAAATTTTATTTTTTGGCGGTCGAAAACAGACGGTCTATTTTTGTCACCACAGCACAAAACAACGTAATTAAACCCCTGGATGTAAATTGCGGCAAAAGAATTGAGCAGCCGGAAACGACTGCTTTGTAGCGTGTTACATTGCGTGTTTTAACGCTACACAACAAGAGGAAAAAATTGTAATTAACTCGTTGTGTAATTATGCTACAGGGAAAAAATAGTATTTTTGGCGGTGAAAAAGACGGTTTCTTTGGAGTCACAAAAGCGGCAGAAACAACGCTTAATTAACCCATGGATGTAAATTGCACAAAAGAATTGAGCAGCAGGAAACTACTAGCTTTGTGGCGTGTTACAATTGCAGGTGATGTGTGTTTCCTACATACACAACACGCGAGTAAAAAATTGTAATTAACCTTCGCTTGTGAACTTATGTTACAGGAAAAATTGTATTTTTTGGCGGTGAAAATGATGGTTTCTTGGAGTCACAAACAGCAGCAGATACAATGCATAATTAACCCCTGGATGTAAAATTGCACAAAAGGAATTGAGCAGACCGGAACTACTAGCTTTTGTGTAGCGTGTTACCAATTGCGTGTTTCTACGCTACACAACAAGCAGAAAATAAATTGTAAGTAACCTTGCGCTGGTGTGAATTATGCGTCAGAATATTGTATTTTTTGGCGGTGAAAAAGCGGTTTCTTGGAGTCACAACAGTCAGCAGAACAACGCTTAATTTAGACCCCTGGATGTAAAATTGCCGCAAAATAATTGAGCAGCAGGAAACTACTAGCTTTTGTAGCGTCGTTACTATTGGTGTTTTCTACGCTACACAACAAGAGAAAAAATTGTAATTATCCTTCGCTTGTGGGGGGGGGAATTATGCTACAGGAAAATTGTATTTTTTGGCTGGTGAAAAAAGACTGTTTCTTGGAGTACATAGAAAGCAGAACAACGCTTAATTTACCTGGATGTAAATAGCGCAAAAAGAATGAGCAGCAGAAATAACTAGCTGTGTTGCGTGTTACAATTGCGTGTTTCTACGCTACACAACAAGAGAAAAATTGTAATTATTCAAACCTTTGTTTGTGAATTATGCTACAGGAAAATTGTATTTTTTTGGCGGTGGAAAAAAGCACGGTTTCTTGGAGTCACGTACTGCAGCAGAACAACGCTTAATTACCCCCTGGATGTAAATGATTGCGCAAAAAGAATTGAGCAGCCAAAATGAAGTGGTGTTTGTATTATAAAAATGCTGTTTCTTTTAAATTGAATTACAACAGGACTGGCTTAGATGCCCCTTGGATATTCAATGCTGTGTGCTGTGAGCAGACAGCATTTTTAAATAAAACAAAACCCCCCCATGTACTATGCACTGGATTCAGAATCCAATAAACCAAAAATCAGAAATAGAACATTAAGGAAGCAGTCTCTGAGACAGCTGAGACACCCACAAAAATCGCTGATATAAAATTCAGATTCTACAGAAAGAAATCAGCCGCGGCACACTTCCTGATCAGTACCAGTGAGAGCGGTATGAGCTCCCAGCGTCACGACCGGACTTGATATAGTGCGGTGGACGTCAAAGAATCCCGCCGGTCTCTGATTGGCTTCATCTCTGCACATGTCATGCAGGCATATGCCCCTTCTTACTCCCTGAGTGCTTTGCCCCATGTAGCGCCATGTGACTCGCAGCCTTTTTATCAATCAAAAGCCACACTTCGTTCTCCCGGAAATACCCCAAAAACTTCGACTTCGTTCAGACGAAGTTTTCCTGGAAATTCTAAATGAATTCCACGCCATCTCTAACTATTATGTCTGCTACTTATTTCCCTTTGATTGTTTCATTCATTTAGATTGCTTGGAAGTGTTTGTAAAACTCGGAGAGCTTTCCATTCATGAAGAATGGCTTCATTCATAAAAATGCACAGACACTAGATCGTTTAATGCTCCTATGCTAGTCTGTTTGTGGGAGTTTTTTCAATGCAACTATTTCAAAGCGCGGCTCAATTTATTCGCGGGATCTTCATACATATATTTTTTCGATGAACTATTCACCGGGCTCTGTTATTCGCGGGGTCACTACTATTGCAATTCTTTTCGCTGTCCTGATGTTTATTGGGCTGGCGGGATGTATCTATTATAACTGTATGTTCCTTCACGAGTAAATCTAAACCGTGGGGGATTTACCTACATAACTGAATGCTCTTTTCGATCATAATATTTATTTTATCATATCATAGGATGTTAATTAAGCTCATGGATGGTCTTATATTTTAAATGCTCAATTATTACCAATTATTACCGTTTAGAAAGAATTGGAACATCACGTTTACCGCTAATTACCATCCGCAAGAGATCAATTTCTTAGACCTGCATCTATACATCAATAATTAAAAAATTGCGTCTAAAACCTACTTAAAACAAACAGATTCGAATAATTATCTAGCTTTTGGTTCTAACCACCAGAAAAAGTGGATCAGAAATGTCCCTTACGAGCAGTCTAGAAGGATAAAGAAAAACTGCACTGACGAGAGAGTGTTTGAAGAACAGGCAGAAGTTCTGATAGAATAGTTTACCCAAAAGGGCTATCCTCCGAGCCTCCTGAAAGGAGCAAAAGAAAGGGCAGCTATGTGCACACAAAGAGAATACCTGGAAAAAAAGAAAACAATAAGTGAAAAAGGAGGTGAAAAAAACTACAAAAATGAGCTTTATCATACCCCCTAACCCCCAAATTTAGGAGGTACAATCAATAATTAATAGGCATTGGTTATCCTGCAGCGAGACCCCCATCCTGAAAAAACATTATTCCCAGAAAAACCAAAATAATTTTTTAAAAAGCAAAAAAATTAAAAAATGTATTTGCCCATCGTAATTAAAAAACATAAAAAATAATTTTAAAAAGAAAAAATCAGGAAAATCCAGTGAATATAATTAAAAAACAGAAAATGGGATCTTTTCGCTGCGGGGGGGTTATTTGTAATGCTGCGATATATGATTTAAAGGAGAAAATTTAGGTCATCCTCCACAGAGAAATTTTTAAGATTAAGGGAAATTAACCCCGTGAAATTTTATGTGGTATACCCATCACCTGCCAATGCGGGGACACAAACTTGGTAAAAGGCCCCCTAAAATTGCACGCATTTTGGGGAATCATAGATTTTAAACAGACAGGGGGGGGGACTAATTTATAAACCCCCTGAATTTTTTGAAATCGACAATATGCGTGAACCAAACTTTAAAATCCAGCTCATTGAACACATCCATCCCGATATGACAGACAGAGCGAAACAACTAAGTTTAAGGGAAATCTATTGGATGTACAAGTTGAATACCTTGAGACCACATGGATTGAATGAGGTCCAGGAGACTATCTTGTAGGAAGAGTAGAGAAATATACAGGTGAAATAAATCTAGCAAAAATTGAGCATTTAAAATATAAGACCACCCATGAGCTTAATTAACATCCTATGAATGAGAAAATAATATATGATCGGAAAAGGAGCAGTCAGTATATGTAGGTAAATCCCCACGGGTTTAGATTTACTCGTGAGGGAACATACAGTTTAATAGATACATACCGCCAGCCCAATAACATCAGGACAGCGAGAAAGAATTGCATAGTAGTGACCCCACGGAATAACAGAGCCCGGTTGAAATAGTTTCATCGAGAAAAATATAGTAGAGATCCCGCGGAATAATTGAGCGCGCTGGAAATAGTTGCTTTGAGAAAAACACACGAGAATAGCATAGGAGCATTAAACGATCTAGTGTCTGTGCATTTTATGAATGAAACATTCTTCATGAATGGGAGCTCTCAAGTTTACACACTTCCAAGCAATCTAGAATGAATGAAACAATCAAAGTGGAATGAGTAGCAGACATAATAGTAATTAACATAATCATCTGATGAAGCGAGAGAATAGCTCGCGAAACGCGTAATTGGAATAAAGTATTGTATAACTTGTAAACATACTGGGTTCGTTGTAACCTAATTCAATTTAGAGCGCTCTAGCCAGACTTCCCAAACATCGATCCCGGAGAAATCTGGGATCCATTTATTTGTCTCTTCATTATTCCCAGTCATCCCACGTGGAACACGGGCGGGAAGGAGCCAGAGCTGCCAAGGAACCGATACTATACAGACGGGAGCAGGATACACGCATATACGAGCTGTACCGTGTATTGAGTACAGCTGAAGAAGGCGAGTATTATACAATTCCTCGCCCCCGTTCTTGTCTTTGTCAATAGGCAACCAGGTGCGCTCTTTTATTACAGTACGTACTTCACCCCGATTGCTTTCTTCGTCGGAGGAGAAGATTTTCTTTCAAACTTCAATGTGATGTCACAATTTATGAATCCATTGTGATGTCACAAGAGGCTTCATCCTGAGCTCACCATTGATAGATCCACTGTGATGTCACAAGAGGCTTCATTTTGAGGTCACAATTGATGAATACATTGTGATGTCTCAAGAGGCTTCATTATGAGGTCACAATTGATGTATCCATTGTGATGTCACAAGAGGCTTCATTGTGAGGTCACAATTGATGAATCTAATGGGATTTCACAGATGTCATTGAAAGGGTCACAAAAACATCCATTATGTCCAAGGGCTTCATTTGAGTCAAAAAACGAGGTATCGATTGTGATTTCACAAAAGGCTTCATTGTCAGGTCACAACTGAGGTCATCCATTGAGATTTCAAAAGAGACTTCACTTTGAGGTCACAATTGAAGAATACATTGTGATGTCCAAAGGTTTCATTGGGGGGTCTCAAATGAAATCCATTGTGATGTCACAAGGGCTTCACGTGGGTCAAATTTGATTAACCCCAGGTGATGCCCCAAGAGACTTCCCCATTTGATTTCACAACCGAGGTCATCCGTTATCCACAAGAGGTTCCTTGTGAGGTAAAAAACCGAATATCATTGTGAGTCACAAGGGGTTTTATTGTGGGTCAAATTGATAAAACCTTGGATGTCAAAAGGGGCTTATTGTGATTCAAAATTGATGAAACAACTGTGAGTCAAAAAGGGGCTTCATTGTGATTTCAAAAAAAAACTGGGGTCATCCATTGTGATTCACAAGGCTTCATTGTGATGCCCAAAACTGTGAACCATTGTGATGTACAAAGGGGCTCTTTGGGAGTTCAAAAACTGGGGGTCATCCTTTTTGATGTTACAAAACCCTTCATTGAGAGGTCAAAATTGTAAATAAATATGTGTCAAAAAAAGGCTTCATTGTGCGTCCAACAGGTATCCATTTTTATGTCACAAGACTTCTTTTGTGGGGGTAAAAGAGGTCACCATTTGATTCACAAAGGCTTCATTGTGGGGGCACAATTGGGGTCATCCATTGTGATGTCACAAAACCTTCATTGAGGGGTCACAATTGATAAATCCAAAATTGTGTCAAAAAGGGGCTTATCGTATCAAAAACGAGGTCTCCTTTGCGATGTCCAAAGGCTTCATTGTGGGGTCACAACAAGGTCATCCATTGGGGATGTCACAAGGGGGTTCATTGTGGGTCCAACAGGGTCACCCATTGTGATGTACAAGGGGCTTCATTGTAGGTCAAATTGGGGTCATCCTTGTAAAGTAAAGAGGCTTCATTGTTGGGGTCAAAATTTGAAAAATCCATTGTGTGTCAAAAGAGGCTTCATTGCAGGTTCACCGATAATCCATTGTGATGTCACAAGATGTTTCAGGTGGGTCACAATTAATTAATACATTGTGATGTAAAAAGGGATTAATTTGTGAGTCACAACTGAGCACTCTTTGTGAGTCACAATGGGCTTCATTTAGAGGTCAAAAGGGGTTTTCCCATTTGTGTCACAAGAGGCTTTATTGTGAGGTCACAACTGGGGTCATCCATTGTAATGTCACAAACGAGTTCATCCATTGTAATGTCACAAGAGGCTTCTTTGTGAGTTCACATCTGAGGTCATCCATTGTGATGTCAAAATTTTCTTCATTGTGAGGTCACAATTAACGCAATCATTGTGATGTCACAAGAGGCTTATTTGTGAGGTCACAAAACTGATTTCTTTTTATTTAAAGGGATATAAAAAAAAATTAGGATCTCCGGGGGAAGAGACCCCGGGGTGGCTAAAAAGGAAAAAACGGGGGGTCGGTTCTTTGTATTGGACAGAACAAAAATGGGTGAAATTAAAAATGCTCCCCTGGATGAGCTGTAGCATTCACGGTCCCAGCTCGTATGTCGCTTATTCTTCGCCAGAGAGGGGAAAATGGCAGCGCTCCGGTACCGTTCCCGCTTGAGTCCACGAGGAACGCCAAGGGAAGTGAGGAAGAAAAGGGATCTAGTTGCTGATTGGAAGCCCGTTACAGGCTTTTGCCTCCAGCAATTAGTTTAGGGAACTGGAATAAAACTAGAGCGCTTCTATAAAGAAATGCGCATATACACGCTTGCAAGAAATTGCTTTCTGTATAATTTATTCAAGCATATAACGCGTTTCGCGGACAGGATCCGCTTCTTCAGACATGCTACATTGAATACATACTGACAAGCTTTTATACAATAGACCTCACAACGAGGCTAAAAGGCATGTGATGCATTTCATTCATGAAGACAAAAAACAAAAAACAAAAAGGGGAGAAAAGGGAAAGCAATGCTATTTAAAGTGCAAATGACATCCCTATCACTGAAACCACTATCTGAATAATTTATTATATTATAAACAAAATACTACTATAAAAACATACACTCCATCAGACCTATATGAAAATACATGAATTGCAAACTTAATAAGACATATATCAAAAATCCATAAAATGCACAAAAAAAAAAAATTCTTTTTAATACAAATGCCAAAACACAACCTCTATATATGCAATATTAAATAATTTAATTAAGACTAAAAAAAGGACATTTATTAATGTAAAATTATTAATATGTATGGAATCCTAAAAAACTAAAACAAGACATCCTGAACCTCATTTAGACCATGGGGTTTTAGGGTATTCATCCTGTACATCCAGAAACATCTCCTGGAGCGGAGTCAGTTATTCATGACATTCTGGAGGAGTCGAGAATGGGGCTGCCACCAAGATTGTCAGCTGATCCCAAATTACTTCTCTCTCCCCCCCCCCCCCGCAAATACACTAAATTTACCCTCTATTGATCTCCCAGATGCACAACTTTCACTAACACACATTTCCCCTTCACTTAGTGATTCTTTGAATTTCACAGTACACCCTATTTCAGGTATAGTTGTAAATGATACAAGCACACAAATTCCCTATTCAGGAATAGTGAAAGTAGAGGCAGATACCCAAGGTTCATCTCCAACCCCATATTACTTAGTCTTCTTAAATCCCAATCACCTATAGTACCACCTACACAAAATATACAAATTATAGACCTTACTGACAATGAAGGTGGCAACACAGTATTATCTGAGAATTCTCTACTACCAGTCCCTCCGTCTAGCAATACCCCATCGGAGTCTTTTTTAGGGATCAATCCAAAATTAAATGTGTACAACCATATAGAGGAAAATTTAAAGTCTCAAGTAATCACAAAACTCACCCATTAAAGTTAGTACCGGACAGAAAACGAAAACAAAATATATAGGCACTATAGGTGCAGGGAGTCGGCAAATATACCAAAAACGATATAACAAATTCAGGAATAAGTTGAAGAAAAAGCTTTTTAGAGCAAAAAAACAACAAGTGAAAATGATAGCTAAGTAAAAATTTTTTAATCTTTCTAAACATATACTCTCCCCTGAAGAGGAAAACATCCTACGTAAAGGGTTAGGTTTTTCTCCCGATAATAAGATAAACGATTTTATTGCATTTCAAGATCTGCACAAGTTTATAAGAAAATTAACCTTAAAGAGATTTTTTAATAAAAAACGCAATTGCAAAAAATCAATTGAAAATTCAAACCCTGAAATACCTTGTGATTCAGGGAGATTGGGCATAGTAAAATCAGCATCTAGCTTTTACCCGTTGGCCGCACAGGGCAATTTCATACCAGTTTTCCTTGACCTCGTGGGAGAAGAACTGCGAGCTATAAAAAAATCGCTTCCACCAAAACCAAATTTGAGTAGAAAGGAAAACCTCGCTCTAAAAAATCTATCAGAAAATAGGAATATAGTCATTCGGAGTGCTAACAAGGAAGGGCCTGTAGTCGTACAGGACTTTGAAATTTACAATAACGAGGCGCTGAGAATTCTCAATGATGAATTCTATTATGATAAAGTCCCAGAAAATTCCCATGAAATTTTGAAAACTGAATTTGAAAAATATGTGAATAAAAATTATGATGAGAACATTATCAGTAAAGAGGAAAGGAATTTTTTAATAATTAAAAACCCCTCAATACCTAGAGATGGGCGAATTGATTCTAACGAAGTGGAATTCGTTTAGAATTTCAGGAAAACTTCGGTTTGGACCGAAGTCGAACTTTGGGGTACTTCGGGTGAACGAAGTGTGCTTTTGATTGATAAAATGGCTGCGAGCACATGGCGCTACATGGGGCAAAGCACTCTGGGAGGAAGAAGGGCATAGCCTGCATGACAAAGTGCAGAGGATGAAGCCAATCAGAGGGCCGGCGGATTCTGTGACGTCACCGCACTATATAAGACCGAGCGCGCCGCTGGGAGCTCACACTCCTCTCAATGTACTGATAGGGAAGGTGCTGCTGCGGGTGATAGCGCTTTCTGAAGAACTGATTTTTATACAGCGATTTCTGTGGGTGTTTTCAGCCCTTTTCTCAGAGACTGTTCTCTGAATGTTCTATTTCTGATTTTTTGGGGTATTGGATCTGAAATCCAGTGTGCGTCCACTGCACTGCATAACATTCAATATCCAAGTGGGATCTAAGCCAGTT
>JAODAL010039374.1:0-38075 GCA_025379985.1 Phyllomedusa bahiana | reverse complement strand
TGTTTGGTCATTGCCCCACTCTGTGGCCTACTCCTATTTTTGCCACCTCCAGAATGTCATTGTGCCACTGTCTGACCTCATGCTGCTGCTGTGGCTGCTGCCGTGACCTCCACACTGTGTCATTGTGCCACTCTTTGACCTCATGCTGCTACTGTGGCTGCTGCCGTGACCTACACACTGTCATTTTGCCACTGTCTGACCTCATGCTGCTGCTGTGGCTGATGCCGTGTTCTACACACTCTGTCATTTTGCCACTGTCTGACCTCATGCTTCTGCTGTGGCTGCTGCCGTAACCTACACACTGTGTCATTGTGCCACTCTGTGGCCTACTCCTGTTTTTGCCACCTCCAGAATATCATTGTGCTACTGTCTGATCTCATGCTGCTGTGGCTGCCGCCGTCACCTCCACACTCTGTCACTGATGTTGCCACCTGAGCCCTCAGCTTGTTTTTTTCCAGCTGTCACTGCCATGACTTTATCAGGCTACATTCCCCCTTCAGTTTTATGGTCAGTTTTGCCCTCTTAAGTGCCATGGGAATTTTATAGTGAAGCGATTCCAAGAGCGGCGGCAGTCATCTGCGTGTCATACCAAAACACAACATTGTATGAAGACCAAACCAAGCTCCCTCTGCATATTTAAGCATGACACAACGTTCTACAGCACCCTGCAGGCTCTGTGCAGCCTGGAATAGCTGTTTTTTAACGTGATTCGTCCCGAAGTAATTCGGAACGAAGTTATTTTTTGCCGAGAAATTCGGCGAAGTGAACGAACCGAATTTCGGGAAATTCGCCCATCTCCAATTGCAATCATATCCTGGGACAAGAACTCTGTCCTTAAATGGATGCATTTTCTATTAGAGTCACCATCCTTATATGAGCTATTTACTAGTCTATGGGATGGGCTATCTACGTATGTTTATATATTTTTCAAATGGTGCCTAGAATGAAATTGGAATAGCTGTTTAACAGCAGATAAAATGATAAAACAGCATTGACTGTTGAATATTTATGGCCGTTGTACATGATTTGTGCTATTCTATGGAGATCATTCATGTAATAATTTTACTATTCATAACAATCACTGGTTCGTGCTTACATTAAATGTGTCATCAAAAAATGTCTTATTGTTTAACGCTTTTTTATGTTAAACACATTTTTAGGATTTTTTGGTTATTTTTGGTTACACTAAAAGGTTATCTGGTTTTAATTAATAAAAAAATGGCGATAGATTCCATTTAATCAGGTTAAAAGTTTTCACAATCAAAAAAGGCTCCTGCCAGCATCCTTTAGAAGCATTATGCACTGTTTTGTAAAACAGCTGTAAGCTGGATATTCTGGTAATTGGGCCATAAACTTTTTTATGTGCAGAGAATAAAACGACATTTATTATTCTTATACAAATATTATTTCTATAAAACATTGTAAAACATTGACATTGCTTTAAAAGCTTTAGGGCGATATGTATGATTTTTGGCGCCCAGGCGCCATTTTCTTTTGCGCACAATATTAGTGTAGAATGAGCCTGAATATATGAACTCAGTCTTCTAAATAAATCAGGCGCATTCTAGCACAAAAATGACAATTCTGGCTTTACAAGTGCTCTACCTGTCCCAGCAGTAATACGCCTGGATTTGCCATACTGAAGCTATAAATGTGTAACTTCATACAGTTCTAGTGCGCCCCCCCCTCCCTGATCTCAGGCGCATTACAAGGTGTCATGGGCGCTCTGTAATGCGTCTGATATTGGAGTGTGCCTGGTTAAAAATAGAGCGAACAGGGCTGCGCTAGATAACGAGCTGAAAAGACGCCAGGCTTCTGGTGCAGCCCCGTTCATACATGTCACCCTAAGGCCCCGTTCACACGGCTTATTTGCCGACGGATTGGCGCAGTATTCCGCGCCGGATTTGCGCTTCAATACGGCGCCAATCCGTCGGAGTCATTACGGTAATCCACTGCTCAAAAACCAAAACAACTACAGGTATAACACCTAGAAAAAAAGATACATAAAACATAACTTTTAATCAGAATGAATAAGAGTTGGGAAAGAAAACGAAAAAACACCCTCAAATATACCCTATCAAGGACCTGTCTACCTCAAAAATGGGGAAATCGCCCCAATAAGGGCGCCCCCACACTGGAACCTAAACTAACCCTGTCCCTAGCTACATCTAAATGAAAAAAGAGAAAGAAAAAAAAAAACAAAAACACATATACTACAAATGGAGTGCACAAACAAAAAAAGTGCTGTGATAAATAACAATACAACAGAAAATATACGTTTGATGTTCAAAAATACTATGAATTGATGATGCGTCATAGGAAGATAATCAATAACGCATAAATATTCCAATATTCCAACGCGTTTCCCCCCCTAGATACTGGGGTTCATCAGGGAAAAATTGCAGTTGATAACAACAATACGGAACATCTAAGAAGAAAAAATCAACAAGATGTATGCAATAATATAAACTCACGTCCCTTAATGATGGAAAAACAGGGCTGGTAAGATAGAGGACGGGGTCCAGGATAAGTCATGTACAGATCCCCGCTATCTGATTAACTGATTACCTGTGTCAGTAATCAGATAGCGGGGATCTGTACATGACTTATCCTGGACCCCGTCCTCTATCTTACCAGCCCTGTTTTCCATCATTAATGGACCGTGGGGTTATATTTATTGCTTTACATCTTGTTGATTTTTTCTTAGATGTTCCGTATTGTTTTTATCAACTGCAATTTTTCCCTGATGAACCCCAGTATCTAGGGGGAGGAACGCGTTGGAATATTGGAATATTTATGCGTTATTGATTTATCTTTCTATGACGCATCATCAATTCATAGTATTTTTGAACATCAAACGATATTGTCTGTTGTATTGTTATTTATCACAGCACTTTTTTTGTTTGTGCACATCATTTGTAGTATATGTGTTTTTGTTTTTTTTTTTCTTTCTTTTTTTCATTTAGATGAGCTAGGGACAGGGTTAGTTTAGGTTCCAGTGTGGGGGCGCCCTTATTGGGGCGATTTCCCCATTTTTGAGGTTTGACAGGTCCTTGATAGGGTATATTTGAGGGGTGGTTTTTCGTTTTCTTTCCCAAACTCTTATTCATTCTGATTAAAAGTTATGTTTTAAAGTATTTTTTTTTCTAGGTGTTATACCTGTATGTTGTTTTGGTTTAAAAATTTTTTATTGGTATACCCAGAACTTCATTCCCTTATATCAAGGGTTCTCTACACCTATACATCGTGCTTAAGTAGAGTACATGGTAGTGTTTGTGTAATCCACTGCTCTCATAGAGAACAGTGGATTCCGTCGCTCCTCCCCGCTCGGCAAATCCGCCGAGGGGGAGGGGAAAGTGAAAAAAAAGCACATTATTTACGGCGCGGACGCGCCGGTTAAACATGCATTGTCTATGGGGCCGGGACGGCGCCCCCGCCGCGCTCCGGCCCCGCCCCCGTCCCGCCCTTATTCACGGCGGATTTGTGCGCTCAATACGGCGCACAAATCCGTCAGGAATAAGCCGTGTGAACACGGCCTTAATGTTAGCATTAACCAGTATCTGCACATTTTGGTACATGTATATGGGACATATAATGAGCTTCTTGTGGTAAGCTGATTTACTTTCCCTTCTGACCATTTTTTGACAAGACTTTAGCAAGAACAATATTTCACAGTGGTGTAAATGTACCATCTGAAGAAAAGCTTCCAAGCATTGTACAGTTATCTAGAATAAAGGATAGTCTATTGTTCTGGCTGTGACTCATTTCGCTTTACATGTTGGGGGACATGTATAAATGGGGCTGCTCCAGAAGTCTGTAATGCGCTGTTTTTTGGGGGGGCTTTGCCGGAAGGGGGGGGGGGAAAAGAAAAAACCATTTTGGAAGCTTTTATTTTTATTGCTTTCGCTACCCCAAATTTTAGGCACTTTCCTGCGGGAACGGGGAAAACCCACTTTCAAAGGGGTATCCCTGTTTCCCTTAAATTTTTTTTTGTTGTGCTGTTGAGGGGTTCATAAATAGGCACATTTAGGCTATTAAAATTGCAAGGGACATTTGATTTTTAAAAACACCAAATTTATACTTTCCCGCCCGTTATAACTATAAGTACATTTTTATAGGGGGGGAAATTTTATTGTAAATATGGTTTTGAAACTACGGCTGTTCAAATTTTATTAGGCAGGGATATCTTACTGCAGTGTGTTATCTGTTAGTAGATAGCTTTGCACTCTGGATTTGGGTCATATCAAATTTAAACAGAATCTAAGTGATTAAATTTGGGCAGGCCTGAATCGAATTTTGGTGAAGATCGTTAAAAAATAAAACCCAAACCCTTTTTAAATTTTAAAGGTTTAGGATTGGGGGTTTTTTGGGGGTTTTTTACTTTTTAGCATTTTTTTGGGGGTTTTCCAGTGTCGGTCCAGGCTTTGCATTACTTCTCCCATGCATTTTTCCATCTTGCAATTTATCGGATATTATTTCCGGGTTTTTAAAAGGTCCCTTATTTTTTGGGGAACCAAAAAATGATATTGGATGTGAGGAAACAACTTTTTTGATATCATGTTAAAATGTAACACCAAACTTTTCCAAAAACTATTGGTGCATAGGGTTTAAAATTGGAGGGTTTTTGCACTGGAAGTTATGCCTTGGGGTAAGCAATGCAATGCTTGGGAGAAAGTTTAAAAAGGAAAGGGTTAAACCCTTTTTAAAACCCCAAAAAAAAATGTAAAACTTAGTTTTGTTATAGAAAAAAAAACCCCTTTCCCGGATGTCCAAAAAACCCTTTTTTAAAATTTTCTAAATGCCCTTTTTTTGATAATTTTTTTTCCCAAATTTTTAAAGTGAGGGGTAAAAAAACCCAAAAAAACCCAAATTTTTGGTTTTGGAAATTTTTTTTTTCTTCGCCGGTTTTTTCAGCGAACGGGTTAAATGTTGTTATGTTTTTATAGATCGGACTTTTTGGGTTGGGTGATCCCAAATAGGGGAAAACTTTTTTATTATTTTATTGTTTTTTTTTTGCAAAAAGGGGGAAAAAAGGGGGTGATTTGAATTTTTAAATTACTTTTTTTTTTTTTTTTTTTTTTATTTTAAACGGGGTTTATTTTTTCAAAAATCCCCTCTTTTCCCCATGGGAAACCTTTTGGGGGAAAAAAAAGGAGTTTTTACCAAACAGGTTCATAAATGGGGCCCCAAAAAATTTATTTTTTTTTTTTTTTTTTTATTTAATATTGGTTGCCACTAGGGGGCATGATCGTTAATACAGTCTAATGCATTGCATAGACAATGCATTATACTGTACCAAGATGACGGTTTCCACAGGCTGGAAGTGGGGCACACGAGTACATGACAGCGGTGAAAGCCTTCACAAGGCTCCCTGCTGCCATGTCCAGGCATCGGATCGCCGCAGCTAAGCTGCAGAGATCCTGATCGCTAGGAAGAACAGTGCGTGGCACCGCTCTTCATTCATTTAGATGCCGCGGCCATCTTTACCACGGCGTCTAAGGGGTTAAACAGTGCGAGTGGGCGGCACCGCCCTCTCGTGCTGTAACCGCAGGGTGTTAGCTGTGATCAGCCGCTAACACCTGGCGTCTGTGCGAGGGGATCGTGGAGTGATCCCCCTGCAAGGCCCCTTAGATACCCTGGGACGTACTCATACGTCCAGGGTCCTTAGGGGGTTATTTTTGGCTGAAAAGACTGGATAAAATGCATCACAACTTAGCGCCATATGTATGAAAACTAGTATAGTATAGTCATATCGTGCTCTGGAAAAATTAACAAGGTGCCCTAATTGATTGCTATGGGCAACAAAGTGAATCTAGACCTAGACAATTTTCATACATGTGGCCCCTAGAGTTATCACACATTTTGTATGTGATTTTTTTTTTGTCAAAACTGGAAATGAATACAAAAAGAGAAGTCTAAAACATTCAGTTACTGTATACATCACACTTTGAACATCTTGCTTTTGGCTAAAAGACTGTACCCAAATTTCAAAATGTAAATCCAGCTTTAGGATATAGGTGCACCTGCATTAGGGATGAAACACATGGATCAACTAAGCTAAACTTAGATTACCACAGGATTCTAAGGTGATCATTCTCTAGCCTACTAGAACCACATCCAAGTGCTGAATCTGTAATGCAGATACTTGCATGCAGCTATATTGCTGCCTCATGATATTGGTCTTGGACTGGGCTTAACTGATTATTAAAGAACATGAAGTATGTGATTTTTTTTAGCAGACTCTGATGTACCTGGACATCACATAAAAGTATAAAGTGCACATTGTAAACATGGACTGTGGTGCAGGACAATGAAGGTTAATGTCACTTCTACAAACTTTCCTAGAATCTCCTTTACAGTGTTCAAAGAGTTTCTCGTATAATAAAATAATTCTGATGCCCTCCTCCCTCTCTGTCTGCGAGCACCTCTGACTGGAGCACAATATAAAAAAGATGACCTTTTCCATGACTTCCAGTTTTTCTTCATTATTAATCAGGGAAGGAACATCACCAGTGCTCAGGATCATGTTGATGTCTTCCAAAAATGACTCATCCTATTGCGAGAAAGAAAATTACCCATTTACAATTCAAATAATGAATCCCAGAACCAGATAAAAAAAAATCTTTCACTATTAATCTATTTCTTGTACTTTTCCTGTGCAGTTATTTGCAAAACACATTTATATCTTGAAGTCCCATCTTTCTTCATCTGCTTTAACGAGCATTCATGAAACTACTATCATTCTCATAATAGGCATTTTGAGGACTAAAGCAGGCAATTTACTGAGCCGCTTTGTAGAGTACTGATATTGCAGTTTTGTGGTAAAATAAAACTCTGTATTTAAGCACAGTAGCTATTATTATATACTGTATTACTGATAAAATATTATTTTTATGTCCAGGTATTAGTATGATTTCATTATATTCATTTAGGTTACCATTGTTTCCATATACCTTAATTTGATGATCAGCCAACAGAAATACAGTTGGAATCCCATTCTGTCCAGCAGTTTTCAACACCCTTTTCAGATCATCTCTCCATTCACTAACTGTGTATGTTTTCAGAATACTAACTTGATAAACTTCAATTTCTGCCATGAATGCTGCAAGTCTTGTGGCAGACTGACGGCCAGTCCCTCCAATTCCTGGTTATAGTAAGCAGAGATAACTTAAATATTGAACTAATACAGTTAGTTTATAATCACTGCTTCTATATTATGTAAGAGTAAGGCCGTGTTCACACGGCTTATTCAAGCCGTAATTGCGGGATGGATTCCGCCCGCAATACAGCTTGAATAAGGGGCGGGGGCGGTGCCCACTGGCCCCATAGACTTTCATTATTTACGGCGCGTATCCCGCCGGTATAATGAACATGTCAATTTCTCCCCGCCCGGCGTATTCACCGAGCGGGGAGGAGAGACCGAATCCATAGTTCTCTATGAGAACTGTGGATTACCATAACGGCTGGGACAGATTGCAGCCGTATTTCAGCGCAGTGCAGCGCGTAATATGGCTACAATCCATGCCCAAAATAAGCCGTGTGCACGGCCCTTTAGAGCAACAGTAATATCAACAGTTATTATTTGATTGCATTTACTCAATTGATAAATAATTCCAGTCAAGTCACATTAATATTACCACTTTCTTCCTCAGCCTTCAGCAGGCTTAGTGGGTATATAAAGGGTGAGATAGGATGATTATTGGCTTTCGGGCCAGGGGTGGTAATATATTTGAAACTGCACAGTTTGTGAACTGCTGTAGTGAAAGTGTAACGTGAGTGGACAAATGGCACCATTGTAAAAAAGAAATGTAGAAACTGCAGAGCACCACGTGTCATTGATTTGAGAGATGAATGTAGTTTGCAAAGGTACATGAGGGTGGGCCAACACACTACAGTGGGGCAGTTCATTGTTAAGATGAACCAAGGGGCTACCAGACATGTGTCTAAAACAACACTGAACACTACTGCATATGTGTCCATAGTAGATGGATGTCACAGCCCCTCTGCTAATGAAGTTGCATTAACAGAAAAGGCTTCAATTTTCACTGCAATATCGTAATTGGACCTCTAATGATTGTCAAAGGGCTACCTTCTCCAATGAATCATGTTTTCTGCTTCACAAACAGATGTACGTTGACATGTCAGATGAGAAATATCTGAGAATAAACATCCTGCAACCATTGCTTGAAGTTATGGTCTAAAAAATGTTTTCATGGCATTCTCTGGGCCCATTAAGTTATGAGGAAGATACTCTAAACCAATTCAACTGATGTAGGTTTGAATTCATCCTTGCAGATCATGTACAACCATGCATGCTGATTGTTAGGAAGGATGGGATCTTCTAGCAAGACAATTGAACATGTTCGACTTTGGTTAGAATAGTCTGACCAAGTCTTTCATGTTTTACTCTGACCCTCTAATTCCTCAGACTTAAACCCGATAGAGCATCTGTGTGACTACTTCAGTCGTCGTGTTCGCTCTATGGATCCTCCCCCATGCACAGTCCAACAGCTGTGAGATGCACTGCAGTCAGCATGGCTTTAGATACAGTGGGTACGGAAAGTATTCAGACACCTTTAAATTTTTCACTCTTTGTTTCATTGCAACCATTTGGTAAGATCAAATAAGTTCATTTTTTTTGCTCATTAATGTACACTCTCCATCCCATCTTGAAAGAAAAAAACCTGAAATGTAGATATTTTTGCAAATTTATTAAACAAGAAAAACTGAAATATCACATGGTCAAAAGTATTCAGACCCTTTGCTCAGTATTGAGTAGAAGAACCTTTTGAGCTAGTACAGTCTTGAGTCTTCATGGGAATGTTGTAACAAGTTTTTCCACCTGGATTTGGGAATCCTCTCCTTTCTTCCTTGCGGGATCCTTCCCCAGTTCCTCAGGTTGGTAGTGAACATAGGTGGACAGC
This sequence comes from Phyllomedusa bahiana, assembly GCA_025379985.1. NCBI lineage: Eukaryota > Metazoa > Chordata > Amphibia > Anura > Hylidae > Phyllomedusa > Phyllomedusa bahiana. The sequence goes on along the minus strand of JAODAL010039374.1, from coordinate 29,151 downwards.
CATTTTCAAGTCTCTCCGAGATGCTCAATTGGGTTTAGGTCAGGGCTTGGTGGGCCAGTCAAGAATGGTCACAGAGTTGTTCTGTACTTTGTTATTTTAGCTGTGTGCTTAGAGCCATTGTCTTGTTGGAAGGTGATCTTAGCCAGTCTGAGGTCCCGAGCACTTGGAAGAAGTTTTTCATCCCGGATATCTCTGTACTTGGCGCATTCAGCTTTCCTTCAATTTTCAACCAGTTGTCCTGTCCTGCTACTGAAAAAACCCCAATAGCTGATGCTGCCACCACCATGTTTCATGTGGGGTTGTATTGGGCGGTGAAAGAGCATGCTGTTTTCTCCACATATATGTTAGAATTAACACCAAAAGTTAATCTTCGTCTCATCAGACCAGAGAATTTATTTCTCATAGTCTGGTAGGTTTCATGTTGTTTTTTTTTGCAAACTGTATGCGGGTTTCATTGTCTTGCACTGAGGGGAGGCTTCGTTGGCACACTCTGCCATATGCCCCACTGGTGGGGGCTGCAGTAATAGTTGACTTTGTGGAACTTTCTCCCATCTACCTACTGCATCTCTGGAGCGCAGGCACAGTGATCTTGGGGTTCTTCTTTACCTCTCTCACCAAGCCTCTTTTCTCACGATTGCTTAGTTTGGGTGGGCGGCCAGGTCGAGGGGAAAAGTTGTTTGGGCGTCCCAAACTTCTTCCATTTAAGAATTTATGGAGGCCACTGTGTTCTTAGGAACTTTGAGTGCTGCAGAAATTCTTTTGTGACCTTGGCCAGACCATGCCTTGCCACAATTCTGTCTCTGAGCTCCTTGGGCAGTTCCTTAGACCTCATGTACTGTGACATGCACTGTGAGCTGTGAGGTCTTTTATAGACAGGTGTGTGTATTTCCTAATGAAGTCCAATCAGTTTAATTAAACACAGCTAGAGTCCAATGAAGGAGTAGAACCATCTCAAGGAGGATCAGAAGGAAATGGACAGCATGTCAAGTAAATATGAGTGTCACAGCAAAGGGTCTCAATACTTATGACCATATGATATTTCAGTTTTTCTTGTTTAATAAATTAGCAAATATCTAAATTTCAGTTTTTTTCTTTCAAGGTGTGGTGCAGAGTGTACATTAATGAGCAAAAAAATGAACTTTTTTGATCTTACCAAATGGCTGCAATGAAACAGAGTGAAAAATTTAAAGGTGTCTGAATACTTTCCGCACCCACTGCACCCTCAACAACTTACTAGTATATTATTAGGTCACTACTAGACTGTCGAGCTGCTGTGGATATCATCTGGTCGTCATAATAATGTGACTTGACTTATGTATTTTACATAGTGAAGCTACATTATACAATTTAGATACTAAGACATGCATAAAAAAAACATAAATTATTAAATCAAATCTGTTTTGTTAAAGAGTATGTGTTCTACCATTTTGTGTATACAACTCCTATTCAGATGTGTAGACTGATCCTACAGTCTTTGATTACTCACATTTGTCACCTTTCTTCCTAATATGAACCTTAGTTACAAATATTTTTTTTCTTGTAAAATACTACTTATTCAGACCTATCCCTGAGCACAGAGTATTTGTTTATTCATCTAAACTACAGGGACACTTTAGTCAGTCACACATTTGTGCATCCTTTATTATAAGTAGCAAAGGCTACTGATGCTTTAAACTTCATATGTTATAAAAACTTTTACAATATTTGTGTTTCTTTTATTAAAATGGGTTTCCAATCTTAGACATTTGGGGCATATTCTTAGAATATGTTATACAGTAAATGTATTTTAGGTGGCAGTCACAATTCTGAAACCTATATCAATCTAGAGACTAGCATACCCTATTCTGTAGGCCGAAATAGGATTTTTCTTGTAGTGATGCCAACTATTTCCATGGATATGCTCAAAATATTTAAAATGATTCTATATATTTTATTCAGTATGTGTGTACTATACTCACGTACCACCTAATATTACTCAAGAAAAGTTTACTGTTAACATCTGCCCATATAAACAGATTTTATACCACCTCAAAGCATAAAAGCACAATAATACCACTCTTTGAAAATCATGTGCTTTTTTAACCCTTCATGTACTTTTATATTATTTAAGTAATTATTAATTTTTAATCATTTATTTTCCAGTATTTTTTGTGCTTTTATGCACTAACATTGAGGCGTCAGCTACCACCTAGCAACAGTATTAAAACATGACAACTCTCAAGATCTGTAAACTGATTATTTCAAAATCTTACCAATAAGTAGGGCATGTCCACATGGTAGTTTCAGGATTCTACTTATTCTAGAAATATGTTCAACAGCAAAGTGAAACATTACCAGATTCATGGGTGTCTTACTCTGCTTATTGTATTGCTGTAAAAAATGTTGCATGCACTAAAATACAGAAGAACATAGGCAATTTCAGGAAAATTACAGAATTCTAGTGAATGTTTTAACTATATACAAGTGACATATTGATAAAATCATGTTGCAGTTTCAACACAGTCTATAAGCTCATACTTATATATAAAAGTATGCATTTTCATATTCCTTAAATGATCAAGAAATACTTATTTGCTACTTTATGTTCTAACAATAATTTGGGATCAGGTGATATAGCATTACCTATTACAAAACACAGTAAAAAAGTAATACAGAAAAAAATATTTTAAGTTAGTTCTAAACTCTAATATCTACTTCTATACTAGATGGAGGACACAGCAAAATAAATATGGAGTCTTATGTCGTATCACCTCTGCTCCTACTGCATGCTTATACAAAATACAATTCAATTGGTAATGTTTTTATTAACAAGTTTATTAAAAGAACAGGTCAGTCTAACACTTGCACTATATATCTTGGTGCCTAGAAGAGAGGGGAGTGAAGGCAAGGACTGAGCACACTGGGGAAAGGGAATATTATTTGCTTGTCATCTACACCTCGAATTTGGCGAGTGCATTCCCTTTTCCCACACAGTTCAGTCCCCCCAACACTCCTCCTCTAGCACACCTAGGGCAGGCTGCAGGTCTTAGACTGGTCAGAGATTTTCTTTGTTCCCTAGTTAATTGCTGATTTTAAGTTATGCAAGGTGATTTTTTTTATAATTCTTAAAGCTTTTGGGCTTCAGTCAGTTGCCCCTAAAGATGCAAGAGCAAAATATATTTTGGGGTTAAAAGCTTTTGGGGTCGGATTATTATTTTCCCCCTAATTTCCCCCTGTATTTATTTAACTTCTCAAGTCTTTGGTTTCGTCAGATTTTTATTGTTATGTTGTATCAGTTATGTATTAGGCTATGTTCACATGGCTTATTTAAGGTCGTATTTTGGGGCGTTATTGTGCTGCAAGCGCCCTGAGATACGCCCTGTAATTATGGTAATCGTACTGTAGCTCTCATAGAGAGCTTTGATTACTTACTTGATTGAACGCCGGGGGAAAGAAATGACATGTCACTTCTTTCTGGTGTAAACGCGGCAGGGATAATGTAAGTGAATGGGGCTGGCCAGGGGCGCCTCCCTGTGGTTTGAAGGAATCTCTAATCGCTGTTTCTAAAAACAAAAGCATCTTGTGGCATGCACAGGTACATCCCCAAAACGGTTTTGAAACATACCCTTGGGCTGGATTATTTATTTTTTAAATTTGTTTAAAAACAGGTAACGGGAGGGGGTTTATTTAGGAAAGGTTTTGTTTCTCCCGAATCTGTCCTATGTGACTCAGACTTTCCCTGGCTGATTCAGCAAGGAAAGGACCCTGCGCTTGACTGGATGCAAATTAAAGCTTCTGCAGCTTTAATAAGGGGTTCAAATGAAACCACAGTTTGAGAAGCATGCAATATCTGTGTCTGGTGTATGTTCAGGATTATTCAGTGTGCCCCTGGTATAGTGAGGACCTTCTCTTGTCTAGTTAGAGCTCAGCCGAGCAGGTTTTTGATTTGTCTGATGTTAAGACTGTATTTTTCTTGCTGTTTTGAAATAAACCCAGGGACCACGTAGACTTGGTCTTTATCTGCCGTGTCACTGTGTCTGTTAACCCCTTTGACGTTTTTTTTGTTGACACATTAATTTTTTTCCTCCTTGCCTTCCAAAAGTCATAACTTTTTAATTGTTTTTAATCTACCACAGGTACTTATGGAGCGTGTTTTTTTTTTTATTTTTGCGGGTCAATATGTTACTTTCGAATGGTGTTTCATTGAGTGTACCATTAGATTGTACTTGTCTAGTATAATCGCAAAAAAAATTTGGGTCTGCTCTCAAGTATTAAAATGTGAAGGAAAGTGGAAACAAAGAAAAAATGAAAAAACTGTACTTGTGCCATTTGTTTGTGCTTTTTTTTTTTTTTTTTTTTTTTACAGTGTTCACTGTTGGATAATTTAAATGTTGCTGTTGGTTCTCTGTATTCTGCTGGTCAATACATATTTTCCCAGGCTAATACCATATATTAGGGTTTGCCTTATGTTATTTCTACCTAAAAAAAGTCCAAACAATTTTCTATTTTTTTAAATTTGGACACCACCAGTTGCCCTTTTGCGAAAATAACTTTTTGCCACTTCAGTAATATAGACCTTGAGTGAAGCTGGCTGAACTGAAGTTTGTACTTTTAATTTTATATGAATTTGGTACTGCGGACTTTTAATTAAATTTTCGAGGGAGGGGGACCACGGAGGAAAAATTACAAAAAAAAACACAATTTGGTGGTTGGAAATTTTTTTTATTCTTTAGGGTGTTCAGGCGTTATACAGATAAATTTTATTATATTTAAATAGATTACCTTATTTTTTTTTCCGACCACGGGCCTATACACTAATTTATGATAACTATTTTGATTATTTATTTGTGTAAAATGGCAAAAAAAGGTGGGTGATTTGAACTATATATATATATATATAATATATATATTATATTTTAGATATATTATATATTTTATATATTATTAATATATATTTATATATATATTTTTTTATTTATTTATATATTGTGACAATTCACAAATTCACATGCATTCGGTCCGCCATTCCTTGGACGGGGTTCTGGGGGGATTTTTTCGCTCACGGAAGGAATCGCCCGTATTATTTTTTTCGTAGGCGGATGTATGGCACTCAGACCTCAGTTTTACTTTTCTATTTTATACTGGCCTCTTCCAGCTTTATTTAGGCAAAGGTTTTTTATACAGGCTTGGAGAAAAATACAAAATAAAATCCTAGTTAGGCCGCCGTTTTAGCCCGCTTGCTTCACCTGATCAGAGACCCTCTCTAATGTCTGGACTAGCTTCCAGCAACGTTGATGCACATAGCACACTTTCGGCTTCCCTTTTAAGCTATGGGGGGACAGAGCCTCTTTCCAGCTCCCTTCATGCTGCTACACATCCAGGCAGTCAGACCACGCCCCCCCCCCTGTTCACCTGAAGGACCCGGCTTTTTATAGGACTCCCAGAATTCCTATTACTCAAAAATGTGGCCTGGAACATGGGGCGGTGTAAACGCCCCCACCCACCAACGCTATGGTCTCTCCTATTAATAAGAGCCAACCCAGAACCGGCTGTGGAAGAAAACTCAAACTATCCCTTTACTGTTACCAAAATCCACTTAGTGTGGGCTGACAACTAATACAGATGGCTCTTAATCCCACATGGCCAGGTTATCCTTGGTGGCATTGTTGTAATATACCATTCTGTATATCTCCACCTAGTGCAGCAACAGGCAACTAATGTAGCCTGTCTTGCTTGCCACATACCCTCACCACTCTGTTTTAAAGGCCCGTTAGGTCCTTTTTCACCTTGCACCACTTTTCCTCCGGGGTCACAAAGCTCTTTCTGAAGGGAATCCGTTCGCTCACCCAGCTTCTGTACACCTGGTTTTCTCTTGGGGCATAGCACGCCACACTTTTGCTCGGGTTTTTCCCTTTTCCCCCATCTGTTCCATAAACACCATGGGACATATAGCCCTGATCTTCTGCTGGACGAGCATCGAGTCTCCTCCATGACATTCCCCATCTAATTTTTCTCCTTAGCACTGTTTGCTGGGTCGGCAACACACCCTCTACATCAATGGGAATGAGGCTACTGTGTCCAAAAATAAAAACAGCTCAGCGTGGGCATCATACTTGGTGGTCACACTCCATTATTGGCAAACAGACTGTTTACTGCCACTTACTATAGGTGGACTGACGTATTGTACGCTCTATGCAAGGCAGTCTACCACCATCGTCCGCTTGCTTGCTGACGTTCACAGGAGTCTACTGATAACTCCATCGACCGCCACTATCCTGTCTTTTTATTAGCACCTTCTCCCATACACTGCAGTAGTAGTACTGGCATTGGGCCCATGGGCAGTGTTCTTAACTAATTAGGGGTTATCTCCTATATGCAACAGGCCCCTGGTTAATTATTTAAGTCCCTGCAACCACACTAGCTGCACTGGAGCGCCGTAATAAATGGACAGCACACCTTCTCAGGATTGCTATCCACACTTGGCCTCAAGTGGGCGCACCCTGTGCCAAAACCGCCTACTGCCCTCTTGGTCTGCGGTTCTGACACTAGCCTCAAATTTATCTGAACCATGAAGCTCCGCTTCTTACCCCCCTAGCTTGTACACCTTGGTTCCTACCAGGGTGGAGGGATTCTTGTCTACCTCACTTGACCACCTCAGTGATGGTAACCTCCCTGCAGTCGGGACCGACTGTGGCAAAATGTTCACCCTCTGTGTCCCCCTTAACCTTTAGGTCAGTGGTCCCAGGGGTATTAATGGTATCAATCGCCATCAAGCAAGGGGAAGGGAAAGCCCATGATGACCGATGTCATCAGCCCGCCTTACCAGGTGCGGTTTCTAATTGTCTGCGGACTTGCCTGATGTCCCTCCCATACATAATGACTTATTAGCAGTGGGGGGGTATGACCACCTTCATGGTCTGATATCCTCCCTTCCATGCATTAATACCCTTGCACGGATTATCGGGGGCTCCCTGGCACTCTCCTGAGCTTTTCAGCTCCATAACAGGTGTGTTGTGGTCTAGTGGTGACCTCTGTGCAGGCCTCTTACATATCCTCTATAGGGGCCACAAAACCATTGCATATTCTGCAATACAAACCATCCCCTTTCATTCAACTGCCAGTCACCATTGGCAACCTCTTTAGACACTTAGTCTGCCAAGATGACCTTACCTGGGCACCCCTCACTCAGTGACAGAGGACACATTCTCCATGTAATCACCTGCTCACTGCGCTTTCTAACCCCAGACACACGGATCATTGGGTGGCGATAGAGTGTTTCTTTACATAATCCCCTTATGATAATTTCTAAGGGTGAACTCTCAGTTCCAGCTGGGAATACTCCTACCTCTTTCTCAACACTCAAATTCACCCATGAGCTACAAGCAATTGGACAGGCACTTTTTATTTAAAATGGATACCTCTGTCTTTTTACCCCCCCGGCTATTACCCTTTATAGTTTCTTCGCCCTCTCATTCACCAAAACTGGCCCGTGTTCTCATTTGGCAACTCAGTCACCTTTTTTACCCTCCTTAGGTTCAGCGGACGGGACATCTCGCTTGCAATATGGCATCCTCCTTGCCATTCTCCCCAAACCAATGGACATAACCACCTCTGAGAATTCTGATTAATATGTTTCGCCATCACCTGTAAGGAAAATGTAAATGTAATCAGCGGACTCACAAGAAACCAGGGCATGCTGTACCCTAGGGGGTATTTTTAAACCCGCTCACATGACCCTCTCACTAGAGTTCAAGCATTACACCCACCTCTTGGGTGTCTTGCGCTTACTCCTTTCATCACTGCAGTTCTTTTGTGACCATGGCAGAAAAAGAGAGAGAAAATAAAGCTACTGGCAATCAATACAGCAACCCATTGAGGCAAGGGTGAGTGAAATCCGTTTGGACTACAGTTCTCTGCTCCATTTTCTCTACACAGGTATCTGTATCTGAGTCTTATTATGCTGGCATAGACCTCACCTAGAAGCTCTGACACTCCCTATCTAAACTAGTCTCCTCAACATTTTAGGGCATACAAACATCCCTAGGATGTCTCCAGTTCCCTTTCAGGCCCCCCGCCCCACTGTATCATGAAAGATCCTCCCTTCGGGACAATAGCAGTCAAATCAGAACTGGTGGCAACAATCCCTAGGGCACGCATTACCTGGACTTGCAAGGCTTTACAATCAGGTTCACCACAGTGCGCTTGTGGTCACTGGCAGTCACACTTTCACACAGAAACTCTTCAGGGGCCCGCACACACTCATATGTTTTGGACAGCAGAAGGTGCAGGAGGTTACCTTGTTGCTTGGGACAAATACCCCATTAAACTCCTCCTGAGTCTGTAGTGTTAACCCATGTCTCCATATTTATCATGAACACATGGGACATATCAATCTTTGCCCTTTAGGACTCAGCTCTGGTTTTATCATGGACCTCTTGGGGCAACTCTTTGAGTTGTTGCTCTATACAGTGGGGCTGGCACTGCGGTCTGGGGCTTTTCACACTCTGCTTTTACATCACTAAACCCTGTCCAGCCATGACCTTTCCTGGGGCAGACTGAGATGCATCTCTGCCGACAGCATAACTCTAGACGCTTGTTCTTACACGACACGACTACTTGGAGCATGTCCTTTTGGCCCCGCTAACATCACTCTTTGCTCAGGCTGTGGTGGGCATAGCTATGGTTCACCCCTTCGGTTTAACCTTTATAAGAATTTTCAATAGACGCAGGCATTTATCACTATGGAAGGAAGCAGAGGTGTTACCTCCCCCACCAGGCAACACAGCAGGTTATGTTAGACGAACACACAAGAGTTCTATTTAGTTTTTTCTTCCAAGTCATTTAAATAATTGGTGTGTCGAGTCTCTGTTACTCTTGCTGAGACTATAACCCAGGCTCTTCTGTCTCAGGCAGCGGCATACCGCTACTCCTAAGGGGCAATTCCCAGGAGAACGGTACAGTTACTTCCTCTGCCCGACACCCTGGCGGTTGCCCACAAGTGCTTCCAAATTGGGGGAAGTCTCCTGACAAGTAGACAGCCGGACTGTAGGTTTTCACAAACTTAAGCTACAGGGGACGACAGTCCCACAACTGGTTCTCATATGCTTTGGAAAACCCGGTCTTACCGGAGTCTGGTTCGGAGGTACTACACACTGGGTACGATGTCGGGCGAGGTGGCACTTTAGAGACAAACCTGGTGACAAGTCCTTGTCGGACCCCCAGTGGGGAGAGACCATCCACCCGAAACCAATGCATCACGTAGGCAGGGGCGTGTCCTCTGCCATCCAGATCACAGGACCCTTCAGGAGTATATCCCACTCTAGGGGGCCTCCACCAGCACAGCTCCTCATGATGGACAGTGGGCTGTTCTGACTCTTGTGTTTTAACGATTTGGTTGCATCCGTTGGACTTGGCCTTGGAAGGCCGATCTGCTTTGGTCGGTCATGGTGCGTGTGCACTGCCGGCTGGGTGGTCTTTCGAATGCTCCAGACTCAAAAATGTCCTCTTCCGGGTCAGTGGGGGATTTACCTCTCTGGGAGCAAATGCCAGTCTCTTTCTGCAGCACTGCTTCACCATTATGCCTCGGCCCGTTAATTTTCTCTGCTGCACAACGTCCCTGTTGCAAACCTGCTCAGGTCCGTGCCCAAATTATGCCCACGGCATCACTCCACCGTATGTGACAAACTCAACATGCCTGTCGGGCCGCCAATCTTGGACTCACGGGCTTGGGATTGTCGCTCACCGATATTGCCGTTCTTTCGTAGGCCAGGGAATGGCACTCAGACACAGGTTTTCGTCTTTACAATGGCCTCCACCGAATTTATTGAAGGCACAGGTTTTTTACAGGCTAGGAAAAACATACAAAATAAAATCCTAGGCGTCTAGCCACTTGCTTCACCCTGGACATAGAGACCTCTTATGTCTGGTATTTTCCTCTTGTGGCAGCAACAGGCAACTACATGTAGCCAGTCTGCCACAATATATGTTACACTTTTAAACTTTTTTTTGTACTTTAACATTAAGTCCCCTTTGGGTGCTTGACCATCACCAGGGGCTATTGTATTGTATAAACAATGCATGTGCAAAGATGGCGGTTTTAATGCTTCCTAGTTGGGGCAGAAAGTAGTAAAACATGGCAGTGATCGAAGCCTTCACAAAGCCTCCAGCCACCATGTAAACAGATCAGCGCCCCACGATCTTGCCGCAAGGGTCCTGATGAGAGGGAGGAATGGTGTGCGGCACTGTTTCTTATTCATTTAGATCGCTGCGGCATCTAAGGGGTTAAACAGCATGGAATGGAGCCGGCTCCTTTCCGTGCTGTTAGTGGCGGTTGTCAGCTATAATTAGCAGCTGGCACTGGCCGCCCGTGTAGTGAGATTGCGGCCCGATCACACTACAAAGCCCCTTACCAACACTAGGACATAAGTTTACGTCCAGTGTCATTAAGAGATTAAAGCCTGTGTAATCTACCTGATTCTGACGCTAATCCCCACAATGTATTATGACAATACCTAGTTATGTATTGGCAGGGTATGTAAAAATTTGGGATATTGTTAGAGATATTTGTATCTTTTATGCATATCCAACAATATGGTGCCTTGTTTTCAGAAGTTAATCACTCTTCATGTGTGTTGCCTTTATTGTATATTTAATTTTCTCCACCACTATTCTCTGTTGGGTTTCTATTGGGTTTAGCTAACTATTTGCCTTACGCAATACAAGCTTGACATTTTAACCCTCGTTTAACCCTTTCTTATCCCTGTTTGCCTATCACGCTTTGGTTTGGCCATTTTTCCTTCTTTATGAAGTCTAAATTATTTAGATGGAAACACATTGGGACAATTACTGTGAGCATAGAGATTATACAATAAGGCCAGGTTCCGGTTGAGGTAGCACTTGTTGGGGCGACTACCCCATGTGTTAGGAGTTAGGGTGGTGTAGTACCCAATAGGGGCAGTGCAGTCCCCTATTCTCTGTTGTCAATGGTAAGACAATGCTTTTTTCTTTTTTATGCATATTGTTGGAATTTCAACTTACTTGGACAAATGATTGAATTTTGTTCATGTATGAGTATTTTTCTGAGAATTTCTTGTGATTGTTTTTAAATTAATTATTAATAGTTAAATTTTAGCAAGTTTTTCTCTCCAATTTGTATTTTTGCCTAAGGAAAACATTTGTATTTTCACAGTAGGGATTCTGAATTTGTATATTTTATTGAGATATAATAAAATTGTGCTATTTTGTATGCTCTATCTTAGCAGTTAGCTGTGCAGATCAGGTTGCCTAAGTTTGCATGTTTAAACAAAGATCTTTGGATGCCAGTGACATCTAACTACTAGTGTTGAGCGATTACGTTGGCCATCGACATCAGTCGATGGTCGATAGTCGGCCTCTTCGAACAAAAGATTGGTCGATAGTCGATGGTAGATTATATCGTCATGACCATTAAAGGTCTATGGGAGAGCACAACCACCTTCATTTCTTACACCCAACAGGGCTGGAGAAGCTGGAATAACATTCCGCATACTGTCCAAAGGATACGTGCTACCTCTTAGGCAACACACTAGGTTATTAAAGCCACAGAAAAAAATCACACCACCATTCAACTATCCCTGTCTTGCACCACAGCTGAGCCTTAAACTCATGACCCACAATTAAAAAGTGCCAGAAGGCTCAGTATGATTTGAAACTTCATTGTAATTGAACTCCTGGACATTGAATATACCTGTCCTGGAACGCTGCATGAGCCCCAAACTGCATGACCCCCACTTTAAAAAGTGCGGAAAAATGGAATGTCTTTCAACCACCATTTTAGTTGAACTGGACATTATCTTATATCTGTCCTGTAACGCAGTATGACCATTAAACTGTCTGACCACACTGATTATTTAAAAAAGTGCTGGGATAAAGTGAGTCTTTCAACCACAATTTTAGTTTCACTCCGGACATTGACTATACCTGTTCCTGGGGCACAGCATGAGCCAACAAACCTGCAGACCCCTGATTAAAAATAGTGCCGGTAAATAAGGCAGAAGTCTTTCAACCACATTTTTTGTTTCATATGGAATATACTGTCCCTTGTCCTGTGGTAGCGCGGGCCCCTCCGGATGAGTGCGGATCAATGTAGCTTCACTTGGAATACTGGTGGTTACACGCTCCTGTTCCACCACAGGTTGCCCTTTTTCTTGGCATTCTTTTTCTCATTATTACTTCAAAGTGGGCTGGTGGTAAATTGTCTATGTAATTTTGGTCTCTGTCCGTGCTCCATACTCCATGTCTGCTGATTTAACCTAATCTGGTCAGTTTACCTGTACCTCCCTTGTACTCATTTCAGAGGTATTTTTTTACCAGCTTATTTTGTTTACATGCATGTTTTTAGTAGTTAATTCTAGAAAACACATTTTTAAATAGGATGGAATCCCCACCATGTCTTTGGTTTCTCTTTTTTTAATTGTTTTAATATGGGTTGTTCAATACAGGGATTGATAGATTAGTTAAAGATCTTGCAAAAACAAGTCATTTTGCTATATGTGTTCAATTAACAGTGTCCTACCTATTCCTGTTTCTGACAGTTACCATCACCTTGTGCACTCTTGACAATTGTGAAGAACAAATGTCTGTTAGAAACAACATTTTTTTTATAATAGGACCTGTATTCAAATTTAACTGCAAAGTAGATCTATCAACAAAGCTTGCCTGCGCCAAAATGAAAAAACACGTATCTGAAAAATGTATTCGTTAATAAAAGGTTTATTTGTTGGCACCTATCAATCTCACCTGTGGTAACTACACCAATTGCTGATTAAAATTTAATCTGCAAGGTGGCTTATCAAACAAATCTGGATGGGCAAAAGTGCAAAAAACACGTATCTGTAATGATTCATGGATAATTATAAGCGTATTTTGGGCACCTTCCATATTCACCTGTGGTGACTTCAAAATTTGCCTGCATTCACATTTATGTTGCAAGGTGCCTTCAATGACAAAGCTGTAGTGCGCCAAAGTTCAAAAAACACGTATCTGTAATGTATTTCGGGTATAATAAAAGGTATTTTTTTGCACTCTCAATTCACTGTGGTAACTACACAATTGCGGATTCAAATTTAACTGGTAAGGTTGCTCTATCAACAAATCTGGACTGGGCAAAAGTGCAAAAAAAACATATATGTAATGTATTCGGATAAATAAAGGTTTTTTTTTGCCACCTATCAATTCACCTGTGGTAACTACACAATTGCGGATTCAAAATTTAACGCAAGTGGCTCTATCAACAAATTGGTCTGGGCAAGAGTGCAAAAACACGGTATCTTATAATGTATTCGGGATATAAAAGGTATTTTGGGCTCCTTTCAATTTCACCTGTGGTGACTAATAAATTGCTGCATTCACATTTAAGTGCAAGGTAGCTCAATGAACAAAGCTGTAGTGCGGGGCAAAGTCAAAATAACACGTATCTGTAAGTATTCGGATAATTAAAAGGTATTTTTTGGCAACTATCAATTCACCTGTGGTAACTACACAATTGCTGGATTCAAATTTAACTGCAAGGTGGCCTGGCTCTATCAACAAATCTGGACTGGGCAAAAGTTGCAAAAAAACACGTATCTGTATGTATTTCGGATATATAAAGGTATTTTTGGCACCTAATCATTCACTGTGGTAACTTCACAATTGCTGGATTCAAAATTTACTGCAAGGGTGGCTCTATCACAAATCTGGACTGGGCAAAAGTGCAAAAAAACAGTTTTCTGGTATGTATTCGGGATTTAAAAGGTATTTGTGGCACCTTTCAATTCATATGTGGTGACTACAAAAATTGCTGTATTACACATTTAAGTGCAAGGGTGCCTCAATGAACAATTATGGACTGGCAAAAGTGCAAAAAAAACAGATCTGTAATGTATTCGGATAATACCTAGGTATTTTGGCACCTATCAACCTGTGCTGGACTACCAAAATTTGACTGGATTCTATTTTAAAACTGCAGGTGTGGATTTTTGTACAAAGGTTGGAATGGGCAAAATTGATAATGAACACCTATCTGAATGTATACTGATAATAATAGTGGAGTTTTCACTATATATCAAAGAGACCTGCAGTTATCTAGAAAAGATGTGTATCCTAATATAAGTGCAGGCTGCCCAAAAACCAGGAAATATTTCAATAGCAAACTGGTAATAATAAAGCTATTGCAATGCAATGTCAACACTAAGTCTTGGTGAACTTTAGCCAGTATTCTTTATAGAGCTTGTCTGTGTTCGCCCACGGGGGCCTCCCCCCGCTCCACCCCGTGACTTTACAGCGGTAGATGCTCCTTTAAATTCTCTATCTAACTACATACAATCTTCCAATCTCTAATCTAACTAAGTTGTAAAGATCACAGCTAACATTAGAGCTTTCTCTGTGAAGAAATAGATTCATTCCGCTGAGCTGTTTGGACATAAGCAGAGCGCACGTCCTTCTGCTCTGTGACACTGAGAGACACTGAGGCTGAACAGGAAACGCTGTTCTATGTAAAACGAGGTCATGTGATTTTTCCAGCCAATCGCAACCATACACATCCCAGTCATGACGTCGCACACACAACTCACCCTGCTCTATTCTGTAATCTGATTTGCTGGCCGCCAAAATGACAGAAAGCGCCGAAAATGGCGCGATCTTAATAGATGATGCACAGATTTTAACCTAAATTATCGCATGATCTAAAAATTTCGATCAACATAAAAACTGTGCTGATTTCAACTTTGTCGATAATAATCGCTCAACACTACTAACTACTATTTATGTATAGCTTAACTCTGTCACTAAAATGGTACTTTGTGGAATAAGAAATGTCTATATTTTTGATGATCAAGAATGAGACCGTATATTCATCATGGTATTGGAAGGTGTACTGTGGAAAAAACACTTTAAGTTCTAATTTTTTAACATTTCTTGACGAATCAAGACATAAAACATTTCTGCTCACTTCTGTACTAGTACCAATAAAATGCACATCATTCATCAGCAGTAATGAACAAAAATCTGCAGGCTTTGTCAGCCTTTATTGCTTCAGGGCAGATGAGATCTTTTATTTGTAGTGAAGGCTACTCTCATTTTTGCAATTTTATTTATAGAAAAAAATGGAAACTATGACAATATATATAAAAAATTGTTAAATGTGTTAAATTTTGTAAAACGTGGGTTTCTTATGATGATAATGGTTGCAAACAATTACAATAGGACGTTTAGAGTAGACATATCCTTACTTTATGAATGTCAAATTGCTTTTTTAGCATTTAGAGTTACAGTACAGATTGAAGATTGTCTGTCCTTCATATATAAAACACTAGAATGGATCCATACCATGCCTGGAAACATGTTATCCGTATTGACACACTTAGTATATTTATTGTAGATTCTGTGTCAGCCTAAAAATAATGAGCAAACCTAACATATTGTAGAATGATGACAGAGGTTTGTCTCCCTTTTAAATGAACATCCATTCTTAGCAAGTTGAAAATGCATGTTTATGGGACAGTAGTACGAAATAGGGCTCAAACAAGCAAGTGTCTAGCTTATTTAGCTTTTTCTCACACAATTCACTCATATTTCTGTGGCAATACCCTGAGGTGGCACCCTTTGCTCTGGATTTTGGCTTTAAATGTGGCTCACCAGAGTACACACACATGGGTTAACCCCCTGGCGATACCACCTGTCCTGTAGACCCGACACAGTTCAGGACATAAAATCTACATAAAAACCATGTTAATAAGTGACATTTCACCATTTTTTTTAATAATGCAAAAAAAAACATCTTCACCATAGTTTATAGTATGAAATACAGTGCTGATTCCCATAAGAGGACTTGGATTCCCTGTTGTTGTTTTGCATGTGTATTCCATGCTAAAATCTAAGTAAGACACCTGAAAGGAATCTGGCTCACCTCCCTACTGTTCTGTCTGCAATAGGATACCAAGAACGTACAGTTTCTCACAAAAGTGAGTATATCACTCACAGTTTTGTAAATACTGTATAATATCTTTTCATGGGACAACACTGAAGATAAAGTGTAAAGTAGTCAATATACAGCTTGTACAACTTTGATGTGCCCTCAAAATAACTCAACACATCAAGGTCTAAACCGCTGGCAACAAACGTGAGTACTTCTCTAAGTGAAAATAGACAAATTGTGCCCAAAGTGTCAATATTTTGCGTGGCCACCATTCTTTTCCAGCACTGCCTTAACTTTCTTGGGCATGGAGTTCACTAGAGCTTCACAGGTTGCAGCCATTGGAAACCTCTTCCACTCCTCCATGATGACATCATGGATCTGGTGAATGTTACAGACCCTACGCTCCTCCACATTCTGTTTGAGGATCTCCCTAAAACGCTTAATAGGGTTTAGGTCTGGGGACCTGCTTAACCAGTCTAGCACCTTTTTTCTTTACCAAGGCAGTGATCGTCTTGGAGGTGTGTTTGGGGTTGTTATCATGTTAGAATACTGCCCTGCAGCCCAGTTTCCAAAGGGGTGGGGATAATGCTCTGCTTCAATATGTTACAGTTAGAGATGGGCGAATTGATTCTAACGAAGTGGAATTCGTTTAGAATTTCAGGAAAACTTCGGTTCGGAACGAAGTCGAACTTTGGGGTACTTCGCGTAAATGAAGTGTGCTTTTGATTGATAAAATGGCTGCGAGCACCTGGCGTTACATGGGGCAAAGAACTCTGGGAGGAAGAAGGGCGTAGCCTACATGACATTTGCAGAGATGAAGCCAATCAGAGACCGGCGGGATTATGTGACGTCAGCGCACTTTATAATTCCGGGCGCGACGCTGGGAGCTCATACCTCTCTACCTGTACTGATTAGGGAAGGTGCTGCTACGGCTGCTAATGATATCTCTTACTAAAGAACTCATTTTTATACAGCGATTTTGTGGGGTGTCACAGCTTGTCTCAGAGACTGCTTCTCTAACGTTCTATTTCTGATTTTGGGGTATTGGATCTAAGTCCAGTGTGTGTCCAGTACAGCTGCATATACATTTTAATGCTATCTGCTCACAGCACATTGAATAAACCAAGGGTTATCTAAGCCTTTCCCCTGTTTATTCATTTAAAGAAACAGCGTTTTTACAATACAAATACCACTTCATTTTTGGCTGCTCAATTCTTTTGGCGCATTTACATCCAGGGGTTAATTAAGCGTTGTTTTTCAGCTGTGTTTGACTCCAAGAAACGTTTTTTCACCGCCAAAATATATAAATTTTTCCGTAGCCTAATTCTCAAGCAAAGGTTAATTACAATTTTATCTCTTGTTGTGTAGCGTAAAAAACACGGCGAAACACGCTACAAAGCTTGTAGTTTGTGGTGGCTAATTCTTTGGCGCAATTTACATCCGGGGGTTAAAAATTAAGCGTTGTTTTTCAGCTGTAGTGACTCCAAGAAACCGTCATTTTCACCGCCAAAATATATACATTTTTCCTGTGGCCTAATTCACAAGCAAAGGTTAATTACAATTTTATCTCGTGTTGTGTAGTGTAAAATACACCCCATTGTAACACGCTACAAAGTTTGGTAGTTTTTTGGCTGCTCAAATTTCTTTTGCGCAATTTACATCCAGGGCTAATTAAGTGTTGTTCTGCTGCTGTGTGACTAAAAGAAACTTCTTTTTCACCACCAAAAAAGACATTTTTCCTGTAGCTAATTCATAACCGAAGGTTAATTTACAAGTTTTTCTCTTGTTGTGTAGCGTAAAATACACGCCATTGTAAAAACTACAAAGCTGGAAGTTTTTGGCTGCTCAATTCTTTTGCGCAATTTACATCCAGGGGTTAATTATGCATTGTTCTGCTGCTGTGGTGACTAAAAGAAACCGTCTTTTTCACCAGCAAAAAAGACATTTTTCCTGTAGCATAATTCATAACCGAAGGTTAATTACACTTTTTCTCTTTGCTGTGTACCGTAAATACACACCATAGTAACACGCTACCAAGCTGGTAGTTTTTGGTTGCTCAATTCTTTTACGCAATTTACATCCAGGGGTTAATTAAGCGTGGTTTTGCTGTTGTGGTCACTAAAGAAACCTTCTTTTTCACCACAAAAGAAGAAATTTTTTCCCTGTAGCATAATTCATATCCGAAGGTTAATTAAGCCTGTTTGTGCTTTTACATTCAGTAAAATACACAGTGTTTTTAATACAAGTAAATTTTTCCTGGCCATTTGTGGAGCGCAATTTATATCCAAGGGTTACCCACGCTTGTTACGGTTATTTGGAGTAAAATACAGGGTGTGTATTTATCATATACAGATATCTTCATCAAACAGTGTCTGTACATTTTTGAACAAACAGCATGTCAGACGAGAGGTGGCAGGCTCTTCACTGCGAGGTGGCAGAGGACAACATTCCAGGCCAGGTCGCAGCACAGCAAGGGGATGTCGCAGCAGGGGTCTCTGTGAGGCCACAACTGCCGGTGTTGTCGAGCGACCGGGTGTTGTTCAGCAACCCAATGGTTCTTGATTGGTTTACTTTGTCATCCACTTCCTCCCAGATGACATCTGACAACCCCACCAAGAGTCGGTGGGAACGCAGACACAACCCTTAGTTGGCATGGCTCGGAGAGGGTCAGCGGCCCTCACCTGCCCTCAACCCGCCTCTGTCCCATCCGGTTCCCCCAGCCAGAGATCTACTATGTGGTCTGGGCTCAGCGCCACTATATAGCGAGGATGAACAATTTGAGGAGGGCAGTCAGCAGCTACTTGGCAGCGAAGAAATGGGGCCAATATCCCTGCTTCTTTCAGTAGGCGCAAAGTATAGATGTGGAGAGTGGCATGGGAGGGCGGTTGTGAGGGGTCAGCCTCGGCATACCAAACCGGTGATGAGGAAAAGCAGTGGAGATGAAACACAAATCGATGATGATGTAGCCGACCGCATTTGGGAGCCGGGTGAAGCAAGGGGTTCATCATCGTCAGGAGAAGAGGGCGTCAACTTGCGCGTCAGGCAGCGGCGCAGCCAGCAAGTGGGTTGTGTGGGTGAGTCAGCAGGATAGCAGCAGTGTGAGGTCAGGAGCCAAGCGGCCACGGGGTATAAAACCCGCTTCGCAGGTCCAAGAAAGACGGCACAGGGGCTCAGGGGAGGCAACGGCGGAAGTAGTCACTCAGTACGGAGCGTTGGCGGTAAAATCAGTACTCAGCGGTGTGCAGTTCTTTGCTAAGACACCGGAGGAGCCAAATTATGGGGATAGTAGAATCTGTGGGCAGAAAGTGAAGCGTGGCCAGGGAGCTAACGTTGGGACACGGCCCTGCAACAAAAATGCAGCGTCACCATCCGGTAGCCTGGGAGAAACGTGGCTCAGATGTGGTGGTCCATCCTGCCCCCAGCAACAGCAGCAGCAGTGCAGTGGCACGCATGCCATTGCAGCCAGTCAAGGGGTCCACCACCTCGCAGAAGGAGCTGTTTTCTCTTTGACATCATCTCCCGGTCCAGATGCTCCTGCTCCTCCGCTATCATGCGCTAGCATCGTTCAGCGAGGGGAAATTTCAAAGAGACAACAATATTCGTCCAAAACCCTCCTAAGGTGCAGAAGCTCACCGTGCTCCTGTCCATGTTGTTGGTAAATGCAGTCCCTCCCTTTCCAAATGGTGGACTCTGCACCGTTCAAGAAACTAAGGCTTGTGCCAAGCCCAGATGGAGAGTTCCAAGCGTAATTTTTTTCCAAAAGGCAGTACCAGCACTTCATAAATATGTAGGGAAAAGAAGGTGGGGAGTCCTTGAGCTTATCGGTTTGTTCCCAAAGGGGCACGGAGCTGTAACTATGGTCAGGGCCTTACATGTCCTTTAAAAGGGCCCACTGGGTGAATGTGCTTCCTGCCCAGGCACACCAACAACTTGGACAGGAGACGGCGCTTTTCCTCCACATTTTCAATCTGCGGATCCTTCGCCAAGGTCCGCCCCCTCCTCCTCCCCCACCACCACCAAATCTCAGCCTCCACAAGTATGGCTCCATCATACCCCATGTGTAGGGCACAGCGGTGTCACGCAGTTTACACCTGGCTTGCCTCGGTGAACGAAGTCACACAGGGAGGAAATGCTTCGCGTCATGCAGCAAGAAATTGATGTGTGGCTTTCCCCCGCACCAACTCAAACGAAAACCAGGTGCGGCAAGGGGATAACTGGTGTCCGGCTGACCGAGGAGGGTGGAGATGAGGAAGAGAGGAAATCCCCAAAGCACCGTGGCATATACAGTGGAGAGGGAGGCAGGACCCCCTGGGAGTCACTTGTGCGAGGCCCCACAGCATCATTGCCTGGCTAGGACACCCGAAATCCCCCATGGCAGAGGGAATTTGGGCTCTCCACCCTATGGCCCCTCGCAAGGGCCAAAATGGGACCTTTACCCCAGCTATTGAGAAGAGGACAAACTCAAATACAAAGGAAATCCCCCCCTAGTCATTTGGGCTGCTGCAGGCGGCATCGTCCCCCTTGTCAGGTGACCGGGGGTTCCCTCACGCTCACGTACTACTGGGGCTGCTGGGGGAAGTTGGGGGGGGTAGGAGCAGTAAACCAGCTCCATCAGCAGCAAGCTAAGTCTGGAGTCATGTGAGCAGCTTCCTTACCTCCCTAGTGAGGGGGGAAGTCGCCAGCAGCAGCGCAGCAGCGGAATGGGCAGTCCCTGAACCAACGGGTGGGGGCCCACGGGACAGCACTCTGCCCCCCCCCCTTAGAAGATCCCCTGGATACTGGCAAAAACGGGAGTGGGCCGCAACTTGCCGAGTTTGCAGGGGAGAAGCTGTCCTGCCCGGCCAGTAGTGGGGCTTCAGAGAGGTGTTAGTGCGGGGGGGGCCATGTTCCCCCAAAGGGGGGGGGGGGGGGGGGGTGGGGGGGGGGGGGGAGAACCCTCTTGCCCAAACGGGGGAAATGTGGAACGACGCCCTTTGTCAAGATGAATCGGGCTGGACGGCCAGATTTCTACCACCAATGCCTTGGGCTCAGACTACATCACCATGACCCCTCACCCAAAAACCTTTTAGAAAGAGTCGGTTCAAACTACCTGCCCTCACCCTATTCTGATGCTGCCCCCCGCCTGTGCCACACATCTGCTGACATTTCTCCACTCACCAACCATCTTTCCCAGGGACTGTATTGCCACCCACCTCCACACTCGTCATTGTGCCAATTTTGACCTCATCTGAGGTGCCGTGACATCCACCTGTATCATTGTCCCACCTCTGCCCTCACTGTTGCTCCTGCCCCCGGAACCCCACCTCTGTCATTGTCCCACTCTGTGGCCTACTCTGTTTTCCCACCTCCGAATGTCATTGTGCCCCTGCCTGCCCTCATGCTGCTGCTGCCTTTTACCTCCACACTGTGTCATTGGGCCCCCCCTGTGGCCTACCCCTGTTTTTGCCACCCCCGAATTCATTATCCCACTGCTGATCTTTCTGCTGCTGCCATCACCTCCAGTCTCTGCTTGGGCCACTTGGGGCCCTTCCCCTTTTTGGCCACCTCCAAATGTCTTTGGGCCCACGCTGACCTCTTTCTGGCAGCCGGCCTCCACATGTGTCTGTGCCATCGGGGGGGGGGGGGGGGGGGGGGGGTACTCCTTTTTTGGGGACATGAGAAATGTCATTGTGATTGGGGGGTGATATGGGGGTGGGGGGGGGGTTTAAATGTTGTATTGTGATTGGGGGGAAAAAATAAAGTTTTTTCCCACTCTAGAATGTCTTTGTGCCACTGTTGCCCCTCAGCGCTGCTGCCGTGACCCCCACAGTGTCATTGTGCCACTCTGTGCTACTCCTTTTTTTTGGGCCACCCCAGAATGTCATTGTGCCCTCCCTGACCTCAGCTCTGCTGACTTTGACCTCCAAACTGTGTCATTGTGCCACTCTTGGGCCTACCCCAGTTTTTCCCACCTCAGATGCATTGGGCCACTGCTGCCCAGCTGTGCTCCCGTGCCCTCCACACTGTGTCATTGTCCCACTCTGGGGCCTCCCCTTGTTTTTTTGCCCCCCTCCAAAATTCATTGTGCCCTGCTGCCCTCATGCGCGCGACGTGACCTCCACACGTGTCATTGTCCCACTCTTGGCCTACTCCTTTTTTTTACCACCCAAAATGTCTTGTGCCACGTTTTGACCTCATCTGCTGCTGTGGCTCTACAGTAACCCCCCACACTTGTTTTTGTGCCACTCTGTGGCCTACTCCTTTTTTGCCACTTCATATTATTGTGCCACTTCTAACCTCTGCTGCTGGCTGCCACCGTCACCTCCACACCTGTATTGATTTGCCCCCCTGACTTCAGCTTTTTTTTTTCCAGCTTTCGGGCAGACATCAGGCTACATTCCGTTCATTTTTTTGGTTCATTTTTTGCCCCTTAATGCGCAGGTAATTTAATGCGATTCTAAGAGGGGGCGGCAGTCATGTGTTGTATACTAAAACACAACATTTATGAAGCCCAAACCAGCCCCTCTGGATTTTAAGCTTGGCACAACTTTTCTACCACCCTCAGCTCTGTGCACCCCTGGAAATAGCTGTTTTTTTTAACGTATTCGTCCCGAAGTAATTCGGACCGAAACAAATTTTGATGGAAAATTCGGCGAAGTGACCGAATCTAATTTTTGAATAATTCGCCCATCTCTAGTCACAGTACATATTAGCATTCATGGTTCCCTTAATGAACTGTATCTCCCCATAGTTGGCAGCAGTTATGCAGCCTCAAACCATGACACTCACCACCATGCTTGACCGTAGGCAAGAAACATTTCTCTGGACACTATCTGAACTAAATGAGTTTTTTTTTTGGTCTCATCAGACCACAGTAAAAAGGTTCCATAAATTCCTTTTTACAAATTAGTACGGTGAAAAAAGACATTCCCATCAAGTTAACCAAGGGTGAGGAAAAAAGTGGGTGAAGGAGGGGAAAAAGGATTTTTTTTTTAGCCTAGCTTCCCCTACTGATGAATACTATAAAATCATATGCAAGAACCATCTATCAAGGAAAATTTCATTTTGACTCAGAGTTGCCATCAACGATCTAGCTTTTATATGGCACTATAATTAATATTTTTTAGTTTCAGATAATTTCTAAACCTTTCTTGAAACTCGCAATGTTCCCCTGTGGCCCTCGGGGAGGCTGTTTCACAGATTTACGTTCTCCATGAAGAAGGTTTTCCCTCTGGGGACTGAATCCTTTTTTTCTTGCCGAAGGGAAAGTCCCCTGTCTTTGAGCGGGCTTAATTTTTAAATATGTTTCCATAATTTTTGTAAGGGCCATTTAAATCTTATATAAATAAAATGTAATTCTTGCTCGAAACTGTTTAGGCTTTCGTTTCAACAGGGGGTTAATTCTGGGTATACTTCTTTGCCATGGGCGCCCTGTTGAACTTCCCCGTGACAAGATGAAGATTGTGGTTTGCTAAACCAAAAAATTTTTCCAAACCCGATCCACATTCAACCTGAGACCCCTTGTAAATAATGGGTCATTGACAAATGGAGGGAAAAAAACAAAATTAGCACAATTTCACATAGGGATATACCAATTTGTTGCCAGCGGTTTTAGTCAAGATTTTTTTAAACCGGGGCCCCAAATTTACAGTTTCCCCAAAATAATTTTTTTTTAAAAAAGTGTCCCTTTTTTTCAGGTTTTGTCCCGGGGGGGGGGGGGAAAAAAAATTTAAAAAAGTTAAAACAATATTTATGTTTTGGGGGGGGAAAATCATTTTTTTGAAGATTTATTTTTTAAGCCGTTATTTATTTGAAAAACCCTTTGTACCCAAAAAAAAGAGAGGTTTTTAAAAAATTTATTTTATTTCGAATTTTTTACCAGTAACTTTAAAATTTTTTTTTTTGTTCTTTTTTTTTTTGTTGAATTTTTTTTTAAACGTTTCCCCCTATATAATTATATAGGGCCCCCATCCAGGGCTGCTTTTTCAATAATTGGATTGTTTACACAAGCCACATGGACCATAGGAAACTGTCTGAAATAGATTTCTTTTAAAAGGGAAATTTTAGACAAATTTTTATGCCCCAAGGAAGAAGAATTGTTAAAAAGAATTGTTGGGGACCTACTGTGAATGGTGTTTCCTGCATTATGTTTATTTTGGTAACACCTTTCATTATAAGGCTATGTTCACACGGCTTTTTTCGGGGCGTATTTTAAGGAAATTTACGTCCGAAAAAACGTCCCGAAATCGTTTTTTTTGAACAATTAGATTAGCAAATTAAACCAATATAAAACGCCTTGCATTCACCCAGATTTTTTTTACCCACTTTTTGGGGACGAAATACGTGGGGAAATCACAAAAAATTAAGTCCCCCGTCACTTATTGAGGTGTATTTTGCAATTAAATCCCATTAAAAGAATGGGGAATGTATTTAAACACAAAAAAATGCCACACTTGTGAAACGTTATGAAACTTTTCGGGACATATTTGCGGGTTTAAATACCCGTAAATACACCCAAATAACCGGGTGGGAACATAGCCTAATTCTCTTGTGATAATAAAAGGGGTGACTGAGACAATCATCTCCTCAAACAAAATGTCAGAGTATTTGGTAAACCCAGTTGCCAAAGTTAAAACCAATTTTCAGGGTTTTAATGATGGAAGCTAAATTTAAAGGCTTTAAAAATGTATTAAACATGAAAAAACTTGATTCAAGCACATGACATATTTCCTCTAACTATCGGGTTCTCTGGGGGATTTCTACCAGACTATCTGTTTCAGGAACTGTGTGACTATGAGAACTGTGGATTACCATAATGACAGGGACGTATCTCGCCCTGTATTTAGCGCAGTGAGGGGCAAAAAACGGGGCGGATAAAGTCCACCCCAAAAAACCGGTGAAATAGCCCCAAAAAAATGGATCGTAAAAAACAGCATTATCCTAAAAACAGGCTCTGACCATAAAAAGGATTTGAGGAAGCTCCCATCTCGGTTGTGAACCCTTTGATTTACAAACTGAGTTGCAGAAAAGATCAAGGGTACCCCCACTATCAGGGGGACCATATTTTCCCATACCCAAACAAAGCTTTGGGGGGGATCCCACATTTTTCAATTGTGGAATATATCTGTTTCTGTATGCTTGTTTCTCAAAAGAAATCAGTGGCTGAAAGAAAACCCACAAAAGGGAACTTACAAAATTTTGTTCCCCAAAAATCCTTAATTTCATTAAAACCTTTCCCACTTCCACAGTTTTAGAAATGATATAATCTCCAAAAAATAAATTGCGCATGTCATCATCTTGTATTTCTCTTCCGATCACCAAGTGAGTAAAAAGATGCGTTAATTTCTCTTTAAATTGGGACTGTACAACATTCTAAATAAACAAAACAGAAAATAACATTGCAGTTATTTTGATTAATAGTAAATAATGTTTAATTTCATGTAAACTACGGAACGAACCTATCATTTTTAAGTGCATTAAATACAGCCAGCAAAAATTTTTCTTGTCTTTTTTCATATTACCCATGACCTTTTTTGTCATGTTTAAAAATTTTTAAATTTTTTGTTTAAAATTTAACAAACCTTGTGGATTTTTTATCCCAATTTTTTTAAAAAAAAAAAACAATCAAACACATCACATAAAATTCCAGCCCATTAATAATTTATACAACACTGATGTTTGCATTGCTATACAAAAAATATCACATTTGTAACACAGCATTTTCTGATATCTCTGAATTGTAAGGGCTGTATAAAAAAATTAATAAAATTTTATCGGAAATATAGAAATGGGTTTTCTAGTAGTCACCAGAAATCCCGAAATAAAAAGGGGAAAACCCCCTGGCGTTCCCCTTAAATTGGGATTTTAAGTAACCGTCACTTTCTGTGGTTTTGCAGAACATCAGTAAATTAGATTCTGCAGTTTCAGGTAACTATGTGAATACTATGACAGTTAATTATATTTGTCTTGTCTAATAATTGTATGTTAATGGGCTTGTCTTCTTTTAAAAATCCATTTCTTATACCATGTATGGAAACTTAGAGGTAATAGATGAGGGTCCCTCATTTAACACTGTTCTATTAGAGAGTGTCTCTCTCTGGGGGGCTCAGATCTTCCATGTATTACTGACAACTCATTGGTTTTAATGAGAACTGCATAATTTAAAGTCACCCTGTGGAGGCACTGCAAGGAGATTACACTCCTGTTTGTCATGGGTTCCAGAAGCAATTCAATGTGAGATCAAGTTATCATTAGGTGACTTGTCAAGAAACAAATAATCCCTTTAAAAGAGGTGTTTAAGGTTTCAGGAAAAAAAGTAATTGTGTTTGTAAAATGAAAAGCTATACAATTACAAAATTTTCTATGTTTATAAATTTTTCATAGTTTTCAACAAATCTACTTTCAGTTATTAACCTGTTTCTGTGCCTATTCCTTCTAAGAGCCATAACTGGTCTATTTAACAGGACACGTATTTGATCGCCTGTAGGGGGTACACTTTCTGGTCTAAAAGGTTAAAGTAGTTCCCAAAGGAAGGAAAAGCAAAAAGAAAATAAGTCTTCTGCAGATAAGACAAAGGGAATGACCTATCGTTTAAGCCCTGCGGAGCAGAATTGGGGTCGGTAACCTAAGAAAGCTTGTGTAAACATGCAGGTGACATGAACAGCTCTAACTCTGAAAGGAAGCAAAGTTGGCACAGCAATGTATTAGCCAATTATCTTTATTTAGCTATGCCTACATATTTAAAGCTAATCAATGCGATGGGAATACCACTTTAAATGATGTTGTCACACTGACCACGACTAACCAGTTAAGAGGCTGGGATTAGAGTTATATCTAATCACGGCCACAGATGGAAGGTATCAACGTATTAATACGGCACTCACCGGTATGCGGGGGGAAAATTTTAAAACTGGTTTATACCCATTTCTGATATTAGTACAGTTGGGCACATTTTTAAAGGGGGTTTATAGGCCTTCATTGTTTACTTCTAGCAGTCATATGATGGACAAATAGGTGTACAGCTTGTTAAAAGACAGAGTTAGAGGGTTTTCTGTAATGATTTGTCCCAATGGCTTTACATAACCACAAAATTAATTTTTTTAAAGTGAACTTGGGAGGTGCCTACTGAATGACAGCAAGAAGAGATCTTAAAAACTGTGAAATGTATAACTTTTAATCATACAAAGAATAACACTATATCTAGAATAGTCAATATGAACACAATAGGCCTCATTTATCAAAACTGTCTGATTGTAAAACTGTCGTTGTTGTCCATAGCAACCAAATCAGAGCTCAGCTTTTAATTTTTTCCCGGGGAGTAAAAAAATAAACTGAACCTTTATGGTTTCTATGGGCAATAAAAACAAATCTTTGCGGGCGTTTTCATATATGAGGTCCACTAGGTGCTTTAGAAATCTGTCCATATTATCTTTTTTTAATTAAAAAGGTTTACTGCTGTTATAATCTTTTATAGCTTTGAAGCTATAAATAAGCAGTAATATCATCCTTTCATGATGACAGTTTACATGCTATTAGTTAACAAACAT
Organism: Phyllomedusa bahiana; assembly: GCA_025379985.1. NCBI lineage: Eukaryota > Metazoa > Chordata > Amphibia > Anura > Hylidae > Phyllomedusa > Phyllomedusa bahiana. Next base: position 1,713 of record JAODAL010039374.1, on the reverse strand, counting down.
TGGGAATAAGCCTAGGTACAATGAAGTCCACAGCACTGCTGCCATCTGCCGTTGCCGCCGATTGTTAAGGTTCTGAGTCTATACCGATCGCTAAGTTATCGGCTTAGGACCTTGGTGATGGCAACAGCACTAGGACTAACTGTATGTGAGTCCTCCGGATGCACAGTTTAAGTTTAAGGCCGCAAGCAGGCTCACTGGAGTACACAGCACAGGTGGTGTGAGTGTCATCACGCTGCCTGTGCGGCCTGATGATGTCACGTTGCCTGTGAAGGAAAACTGGGAGCAGCAACAGCATCAGGGAGCGGGAAAGGTGAGTGCTGTTAGTTTTTTATTTTTAATTAGCCATATGTACGTTCTGGGGTAACTATAAGCTATCTATAAGATACCTATATATGTTCTGGGGGACCTATAAGCTATCTATAAGTTACCTATATACATGCTGGGGGACCTATAAACTACCTGTATGGTGCTGGGGATCTATAAGCTATCTATATATGTGCTGGAGGACCTATAAGCTACCTATACAGTAATGGGGGATTTATAAGCTACCTATATACATGCTGGGGGCCTATAAGCTATCTATATAGCGCTGGGGGACCTATAAACTACCTATATACAGGCTGGGGGACCTATAAGCTACCTATATACGTGCTGGGGGATCTATAGCCTGCCTAAATACCTAGTGGGGGACATATAACCAATATACCTACCTATTGGGAGACATATAAACTATATATCCACCTACTGGGGGACATATAACTTACTGTGGCACCCTATTACCTATACTGGGGGACATATAACTTATTGAGTTGTGAAGTCACTATTAATCGTTAAGCCGATTGTTAAGTCCTCAAATCGATTGATAAGGGTTTAGAAATCGACTCCAGGGACTAGTACAAAGATATTTTCTGTGCGCAGACTGTCACAAATGCTAATTTTGCCCACTGCCTGGCATGGAGGCTTCATACAGTACCATACAGTTGCCAAAACACTATTTTATGCTTAAATGTGTCCAACAGAACAAGCAAGAATCAGTATTTTAGCATAAGATATAACTTTCATTGCTAACAATATTGTATTTGTTCGGATTACAACAATCACTGTTTCACCTTTAATGACAATTCAATATTTTTGCATATAATAAGGGCTATATATCAATTAGTACAAAGGAAATAGTTATTTTTTCCATAAATAAAAATAAAATATACAAAAAGAAATTTTACAACTTATGGTAATTATAAAGATAAGCATGTAGGGGAACATGCATGATTTTTGGCGCCCAGGCGCCATTTTTTTGCGCATATTAGTAGTGTAGTATGCACCTGAATCTATGAACCTGTTCTACTGTGGGTTATCGATTCAGCGATTTCTCGCTACAAAGCGACAAGTCAGGCTCAAGTAAACCACTTTTAAATAGATCTACCTCTTCCAGTAGTAATGCACCTGGTTTTGCCGTACTAAAGTCAACAATGTGTAGAATCATAAAAGTTGTAGTGCGACACATCTCCAGAATGCCCCAGCATCTTAGGCGCATTACAAAGTGCTGCAGGCGCTTGATAATACGCCTATCTTTGGGGTGCGCCTATACATACATCGAGTGCACAGGGCTGCGCCAGTTTTTGGGCTGAAAGGACACCAGTTTACTGCCGCAGCCCCGTACAAACATATCTTCCGTAATGTCCAAAGGAAGAATTGTAATCGTTTCTACCCACT
>JAODAL010039373.1:0-38076 GCA_025379985.1 Phyllomedusa bahiana | reverse complement strand
CCCGGGGACCTATTTAGATTCCTTTACTTGGCGGGGCTTACACCATGTTTGTGGTGTCCAGTGTCCACTTCCCGCCCGGAACCATAACAATGTCTTAAGGGCTACACGGGGAACTTTAACAAGGATGGGCATATTATACGCAAAACCTAAGTTTTACAGTAAATATTAAAAACAATTAAACAATTGCAAAGAACTCCACTGAATCGGTATCTCCACATCCATAACGACATCATCTGTCATATTACTTACAAAACACAGTAATTTTTAGGGAAAAAAACAGTTCAAAGAAGTCAACATTGTTCACCCTATTCCCCCCAAAAATGAAAAAAAAATAAAAAAAAAAAGTTATCAAAATCATATCTACCAGCAGATGGTAATAAAAATTTTTTTTTAGGATTTCCAGAAAAACAAGCCTTACAAAAACCCAACACAGGGAAAAGAAGGTATGAAAAATAATGAACAAGAAATTTTTCTTATTTACCTATAAAACATATATCCCACCCACCATGTCTATAGAGATCACCCAGCCATGTCTATAAGATCACCACCCATGCCCAAAAGAGATCTTCACCCAGTCTTAGAGATCATCCGCCATGTCTATAGGGACCCTCCGCCATGTCATGGGGTTAATCCGCCATTCTTAGTCTCTCCACACATGTCATAGTCATCATCAAACACTGTCTATGGGAAATCCCAGCCATGCTATAGGGATCATAAGCCAGTTATATCATACCCCGTCATGTCTATAGAGACATCCAGCCATGTCTATATAGATCATCCATCATGTCTATAAAAATCATTCAGCAATATCTAAGAGATCATCCACCCATGTCTATAGAACTCCAATTTTTCCATAAGAACATCCAGCCCTGTCTATAAATTTCCCCAGCAATATCTTAGGGGTTTACCACCATGTCTATGAGATCATCCAGCCCTGTCTTGGGGAATCATCCACCCATGTCTATGAGATCATCCACCATATAAGATTGTTTTAATTGAGGAGCTCTATTGTGTGGCCCTCTTGGGTGACAGTTTATATTTTCTTTAGTTTGTAAGGCCGAAAAAAACAAATTCCATCCATTCACTTTGTGCTGGGGGTTTTGTCCAAAAAAAGGCAAAAAAACCCCAATGAGGTAGAAGAAAATTGTCCCCCATTTGGGGAAAAAATTCCTTTCCGACTCCAATTCTGGGCAATCGAAAAATCCCTATCAATGACCCCTCTCCGAATCCTAACACAAAAAATTGTTATATTATTACGCCCCAGAAATCACCAAACCATTTTTGAACTCGTTTTTAAAATTTACATGCAAGTTTCCTCGGGCAGAGAATTCCAAGTTAAATGCTCAAACATTAAAAGAACCCTTTCTTTGATTATTAAAACTTTCGTTCCCCAAAGACATAGAGGTGCCCCCTTTTTCAATACAGTCCGGGGAATAAAAAAATTTTGGGAAAGATCTCTAATTGACCTTTGATTTTTTTAAACATATTTAAAATTTTCACCCCGAACCCGTTTTTCCTAAACTAAAAACCCCAAAATTTGCTAATTTTTTCTGTTGTAGTCCCCCCGTTTTTTAAATTATTTTGTTGCCCCCCTTTTACCTGTTCAAGCTCTACAATGTCTTTCCCTTGCATGGTGCCCAAAAGTAAAAAATTACCCAAATGTGGGGCAAACCATGATTTTATGAATGGGAAAAAATGTTTAAACATTGCCTCATCCCCCTTTTTAATGCCCCCTTATCCATTTGCCTGGCAGCTGCTGTCTGACATGGTGCACAATTAGTTTCTGTCCACCAATTCCCAGCCCTTCTCCATGTCCTTTTACCCAGCCTTGTTCCTTTTAAAACATGTAGCCATGAAATTGGATTTTTTTCCCCATTGCTAATTTTCTTTTATCTGTTTTAAAACCTCATCTCCCTTTTCCTCCCCGGGCCCCCAACTTATCCAGATCCCTTTTAATAACATATTATCCTCTTTGTGTTGATTACGTTACAATTAGTATCTTCTGCAAAGATCGATATTCTACGTGTTTCCCCCGTTAAGATCATTTTGAAAATGTTAAAAGAGGATAGGGCCAAAATACTGACCTTGTGTCCCACTAGTAAAAAGCGATTATCTGAGTAGTACCGTTTAAATTTCTACCCTTTGTTTTTTTCAGTGAGCCGTTGCCTACCCCCTTGCAACCTTTTCCCCATCCCCCAACATTCCATTTTTTATTTTTCCAACCTTTTTTTGTGGAAACCCTACAAATGCTTTAGAAAAAACTAGAATATGACATCCCGTGCCTCACCCTGATCCAGTTGGAACTGCTTCCTCATAAAGTGATGAGATTAAAATTGATGGACCATCCTTCATAAACCCATGCTGGAAAGGATTAAAAACATTTTTTTGCAGTGAGATACTCCAGGATAGATCTTGAAAAACCTTCAACTTTTTACCTACAAAAAAGGGTTTTAACTTAGGCCTATAGTTTCCGGGGATCACTTTTTAACCCCTTTTTAATTTGGCCCCCCACATTTGCTATGCCCCAACCTTTGGGACATACCCCGTTATTAGACAGTCCATAAAAATTTAAGAAAAAGGGGCCCATCTATGACACATTAACTCCCTTAGAAGGGGTTATGCGGGCCGGGACGACGGGTAGCCAAGGTAGCGTCCCCCTGGGCGCCTCCCTTTCTGCCTTCCCTAAGGGGGTCGTCAGGGCCCCCGACCCCGGGGGGGCCCCGGCCGCTCCCCGGGGCCTGAAGCCCCCGGGGGGCCCTCTGTGACCGTTCTGCGGAGCAGAGAAAAGCGCCCCCGCCACGCAAACAGTGTGGGGCCCGCCCCCCTGGGATCGCTGGTTTCCTGGGTGACCGCGGCCGACACAGCGGGGCCCCGGTCCTCACAGCGCTGAGGACCCCCCCGGGGGCCCCGGCGCCTCAGCCGGCAGGTCGGAGAGTGATGTCATCGCGACGCTGCCCCCTCGGACGCCAGCGCGTCATAGGCCCGGGCCCCGGGGGAGCTGCCGGGGGAAGGCCCCGGCGAAGAGGCAGAGGAACCCGGCCCCGGGAATTGGGTAAGAATTAAAGTTTTGTTTTTAAGTGCCCCCTTGGCCCCCTAAAAACCCGCCTGGGCCCTATAATCCCTCCCTGGGGGGCCCCCATAATCCCTGCCTGCCCCCCCTATTACCTCCTTGGCCCCCATACCCTGCCTGCGGGCCCCCCTAACCCTGCCTCGTCCCCCTTAACCTGCCTGGGGCCCCCATAATGCCTGCCTGCGGCCCCCCTAAAAAGCCTCCCTGCGCCACCCTAAAATCCCTCCTGTGGCCCCCTATTTTCTCCCTGTGGCCCCCCAAAACCCCTGCCTTGGCCCCCTTTATCCTGCCTGTGGCCCCCTATAATGCCTGCCTGGGGCCCCCCTATAATACCTGCCGCGGCCCCCTATATCCTGCCGGGGCCCCCCTATACCTGCCTGGTGCCCCAAAAAGCCTGCCACCCCCCATACGCCTCCTGCCCCCCCATACGGCTGCCTTGGCCCTATATGCCTGCCTGGGGCTCCCGGTACGCCTGCCGACCCCCTGTACGGTGCCTGTGGCCCCCATTCGCCTGCCTGGGGCCCCCCATACGCCGTCTGAGGCCCCCATCCCCTGCCTGGGTCCCAATGCCTGCCTTGGCCCCTATACCCTGCCTTGGCCCCTATACGCCTGCCTGACCCCCCATACCCCGCCGTGCCCCCATACGCCCCTAAAACCCCCTAGCTATATTTTGCCTAGCCCCTAGCTATATACCTGCCTGAGTCCCCCTATATTTATATACCTCCCTGCAAGGGGACAATATCTAATACCTGCCTATGAGAGGGATATCTATATACCTGTCTGACTAAGGGGACTTATAACCTATAATTAAGGAGTTACGGAAATGTGAGGAAACTAAATATTTGTGCCAAATCCTCAGGGACAGTTTTGGCCCGGGAGCAATTGGCAGAAGGTGGAAGGGTGGAGAAGAAAAGGGGGAAAATGAACGACGCTGATCAGAAAAAACGTCTCCGGGGAGACTAAAAAGTAACTGCATTAAACACTTATATTTCTGCGACCTACCTACAACTAGTATCTCCCTATATGTACTGAATGGGGTGGTATAGCTTTAGACCTGTGTACAGCTGATAGTCACATGTGGGGGTTGGTTCGGTCAGGGGGCGGCAGGATTATTTAGCCTTTAAGTAGTAATATTTTTGGTCCTTTGGGTTTTTTAGGGGTTTGGGGTTTTTAGTAACAATCATTCGTCGGAAAATTTTTCTCCATGTTCGGGGGTTAATTTTGTGACTGTTATTTAGGGGTATTTTCCCTACAGGGGGGCGATTTTGAAAAAGCAATTTGTCAGGGGTGATTTTTATTTTGCAGTACTGCTGGGAATGGAGGGAGCTAGTGGAATTGCAGAAAATTATGACAGGACCGGCGCGGGGGTGAGAGGAAATTTGTGTGTGGTGTGTGTGTGTGTGTGTGGGGGGCATTTTGGGGGTCTCGCCCAGGGCAACAAAATGCCTTTCCCCCCTGGGGGTATGCCATCGACTGGGGGTTTGTCTATTTTAATCTTCTTAAACGGACTGCACTTTTTCCCCGGGGAGACAAGAAACCTTTAATTGGAGTTTACCTCATCCCTCTGTTCAACAGGAAGGTCATCCTCCTCGGTAAATATAGTGGAGAAAAAAGTGTTTAATAGGTTTGCTTTTTTTCTCATCGCCCTCTACTGTCTCTCCCTCAGTATTTTTCAAAGGCCAACATTTTCTGTTTTAATCTTTTTACTATTTATATAGTTAAAAAATATGTTGGGGTTAGTTTTACTTTCTATAGCAATATGTCTTTCCGTCTCCAGCTTTGCTTCCTTTATCTTTATTTTACACACTTTGGGCGACATGTATGAAGGGGCTTTACGCCAGTTTTCTGGCATACACTGCGCCTCCCAGCCCGAATCCCGCTGTCGGACGCAGCGTTCGGCACTTTCGGCTGCGGCCCGCATGAAGGGGCGGGCAGTGGGCGGGCAGTGGGCGCGGTGGGGCGCGGTGTAGGCGTTCCGGGGCGGGACGCGGCGCGCTCGTATAGTCCGAGGCATGTACCATCGCGGCTCGCCAAATCGCGCCGCTCGGCAGCTCCGACAAGCAGACCTGGTTTTTTTTGGTCTAAATCCTCCGGCCGAGGCGAAGCGAAGCAGGATCGGAACATGCGAGGAAGCGGATCGAAGATCGCGACAGAAGTCTCGGCGCTCCGCTCCGTGCAGCAGGAGTGTGATTCCCGAAAAAATCGCCTTTATAAGGCGGGAAAACAGTGTCAGAAAGGAGCTGAATGTACAAAATACACTTCTTAAAAAATAAAATCACTTTCCCAAACTCGAGAACGGCACAATATCAAGAAATATGATATTGGAAATTGCCGGGAAATACAGTAATTCAAATCCTGAAACCTATTCTCATTGGTCGGCATAAAACGGCCAATCAGAATAGGAGCGACAAAGTCCCATTCTAGCCTATGGAGAAGTTTAGACCAATCAGAATAGGAGCGACAAAGCCCCATTCTAGCCTATGGAGGAGTTTGGACCAATCAGAATCCACGGCGGGACAGTTCAAAGTACAGTAAAAAGGCTGCAAAGAGCTGATTGGCTGAGCTAGCGGGGGCTCGCCTAGCTCGGCCAATCAGAGCGCGAGCTACTTTCTCATAGAGTTCTATGGGGAAAAGAAATTCTGAGCCCTCTTTCCTACACCAATTCTTGAGCCACTTATTCACCTCTCTAATCTCCCTCTGCCTTTCTGGTGTGGTCCATGGAACAGGTAATATTTCTGAAAATACTACCTTGGAGGTCTTTGCCTTGATCTTTTGACCTAAGTCCCTGAAATAATTTTTAAGAACACTCCACCTACCTCTAACTTTGTCATTGGTGCCAATGTGCACCATGACAGCTGGATTCTCAACATCCCTACCCAGCAATCTGTCAGTCCGATCCGCGATATGTCGAATTTGGGCCCCAGGTAAACAACATACTGTTCCACGATCCCGGTCTTTGTGGCAGATTGCCCTGTCTGTGCCCCTAATAATGGAGTCCCCAACTACTAGCACCTGTCTAGCCTGACCTGCATTCCTATTCCCCATCTTACTGGAGCAGACAGGGGTAGTGTCTTGCTGCAGCAATGCTATTTCTGAGCTGATATCCCCCTCATCTGCCAATCTTGCAAATTTGTTGGGGTGTGCCAGATCAGGACTAGCCTCACTGACACTTCTCCGTCTACCCTTCTTTCTAACTGTTACACACAGCTAGCTCCCTCAGGGGGATGTTACCAAAAAAATATATAAATAAAATTTTTAAATTTAATACCCCCAGTAAAATACTGTCCCCTTTTAACCCCCAAAAATCAAAAAGTTCTCAATTTTAAGTCTGCACCTTAAACAGAAAAATTAAAAGGAAAAACACTCGCATGAAATTTTGGGTTGCGCCGCAGGGCCCGTGGTTCGGACCCCCGGGTCGCACCCGCTTTCCCCCGCGGCGGGCCCCCCGGGGGGGAGGGGGGGGCCCGCAGCCCACTGGGGTTTCGTGGGGGCCAAACCCGTCCCACCCACTCCCTGGCCTCGCTTCCGCCCGGTTTCCGCCCCCTCCCTGCCGGAAATGCGGGGTGGCCCCCCCCTAGCGCGTGCGCGTTCACGAAAATTTTAAAAAGGGAACAGTGCCCCGGTTTTTGGGGGTAATTGCGGGCATTCCCTAATAAGTTTTTGAAACCCAGTCACTTCCCTGCTGGATTTTGTTCCCTGTCCCTTGGGTTTAAAAGGTTCCCAGGTGTTCTGCCCTCCGTGTACCAGCCCTCTTGCTACGTTTTCCCCGATCCCAAACTCTGCCCCCCTGCCCTGACCTCCTGCCTGTCCTCGCCCAAACCATTCCCGGCTGCCCGGGACCTTTTCCCTCCCCCAAAATACGACCCCCGGGAAAAGCTTTGTACCCCCGCTGCCCTGGGCCCGGCCAGCAAGAATTTCACGTCAGGGGGTAACGCCCGGGAAAGTTTTCCCCCCGCAGAAAAGCCCATCCCGTTTTTTGCGGGGGCTTGGTGAAGCCGGGGGTTTACTTTTTTCCTTTTCCCGGTTGGGCTTAACTATCATGCTTGCGGGGGTTTCCGGCGGTTTCCACAACCCAGCCGTACAGTTAGATCCACCCTTTGGATCCCCCCAAAGGGTTTGCCCCTGAAAAGGAACGCGGATTTACAGCTTTGGTTGCCCAGCAGCCCAAGCAAATGGCACAAACAGGCACCCCATTTTGGGGTTTCTCTCCCATGATGCGTAGCCCCTGGGAAAACCCCAGCAAACAGTTCCAAATTTTCCCCGGGCCCGGTCTTTTTGACCCCCTTCTTCCCGTCGCCGTTCCTTTGGTTCCCGTGGGCCCAAAGGGTTGGGCCCCCCCCTTCCCCATCACCCTTTGCGGGGGTCAAGCTTTTTCCCGGGGGTTTTCCCTTTCCCCTTTGCTCTTTTTGGCCCCATAGAACTGATGGCGGATCATTTTCCCTTTTCGGAGGGGTTTAAAAGGGGTGGTTCGTGGTGGGCCTACTATTGGGGAAAAGGCCCGGCTTGGGCAACTCCTTTGGGGGACAGGAACGCCCCTGTGACGCGGAAAAAAGGGCCTTTCCCCCGGGAATTCCGCACTGTTTTGGGGCCCGGGGCACGTGTTCCCTTTCTCTGAAAACCCCCCTCTTGAACCTTGTCAAGGCGACCCCTCGGGGGGGGACATCCCCGGTTTACATTTTCCGTACTCTGGTTTTCGGGTCATGTGGAATGAGCCCCCCTTGTACCACTTTCAAAAAAGGGCCTGCCCGGGCGGGGTTAAAGACGTTTTGGGCCCAGCAAGAAAAACCCCCCGTCCTCCCTGGTGAACAAATTTCCCATCTAGAAACCCCGGGTTTGTAAGGTTCGCAGAAAAGGAAAGGGGAGCTGCGTCGGGAAAAAGGAGACATTTTGCACCCCCCGTGGCGGTTTATTTGGGGGGGGGGGGGGGGGGGGGGTGGGGGGGGGGGGGCCCGGGTTTTTCAGCATCCCATTCCCTGTCTCCTAAAAGGCCTCTAGGGGGAAACCCCAAAGCAAGGGGGCCCGGGGCTCATTTAAAGGGAGCAGGGGGTGAACCGTGCCGAACCGGGGAAGCTATGTCTTCCCGGCGCCCGGGGACCTTTTTCCGAAAAAAGTGCCCGCTACGTCCCCAGCGCCCGGGAAACGCTCACCCCTAGGGGGCCTGGAGGGGCGGTCCTAGGTGCATTTTTCCTTTCCTCTCCATGTTTGATGTTCCCATGGAGGGGGGAATCTGATGCTTTTTCTTCGTTCCGGAGTTTTTGCCTTTTTGGTTTGGGGGGTCTCAGGGAAATTTATTTTGGGCCTTTTTTGGGAAAAACCCGGGGTTCCGCATCCCTTTTAGTGGGTTGGAGAACCCGTGCTTATACCCTTCGGTCATTTGGGGAGCTCCTCCGTGAAACCAAAAGTACATAACCCGGGCCGGTGACACCCCGTGTGGGGGTTTTGCAAAAGGGGGGAAGTTTCACTTTCCCCGGGTTCGGGCCGGGGCTTCCTCGGGCGATCCCTTGGGGTTTCCCCGGGCCCTGAAAGTAATCCCCCACGCTTTTTTTGGGCAAAAACAGGCGAAGTCTGCGTTGGGGGGGCCCCGGAAAAGCCAAAAATTTTTGGGGTTTGGAGGTCCCACGCCCCCGGTCCTCCCACTTCCCCGGGCTCGTCCTTTAAAACCCGGTTTCCCGGGCCCCTCCCGGCCCGGGGGTATGGGGATTTTGGGGGAAATCCCATTCTTTTGAGGAAAAAAGGTTTAAATTCGCTGCCACCCCCATCGGCCTTACGACTTTTCCTAGGGGACCTCCTGCCGGGAAAAACCAGTCCACCCCGGGCCGGGTCTCCCGGGGGGTTTTCAGGGATCTCCCCCCCCCCAAAGGGGGGCCCCCACCCGAGAAGGACATTTTGAGTATTCGTGATGCCTTTGGGCTCTGTAACGCCCAAACGGTGTTCCAAGAACTCCCTCAATGATGTTTCCGGGGGTTCTTGTAAAACCTGGTTTTCATTGTGTACCCGATTTACATTTATTTTTTCCTCTGATCTTCGGGGCTACCCGGGTCAAGTACGCCCCGGTTTTGAAAAGTTGCGCAGAACCGATTGTACGCCAAAACGGAAAAAATGCTTTTTCCATCGGACAAGGCCCACCTTTCCCCGGCTTTCCTAGTCTCGGTGAAGGCCCCAAAAATTTGGGCCCCCGTTAAAAAAAAAATCTCCACTGGTGGCCCCGTCCCTTTTGGTCATCGGGTTTTTGCGTTCTGGGGTTCGCGAACTCTTACCGACAAATTTATTCCCCAATTCTCCACCTTTGGGGGTTATCCCTGGCCCTTTCTAGGAAGAATGAGGAAAAACCCCAGAGGGGTGGCCCCCGGAGGCCCAGAAGGCGTTTGTGGTTTTTAAAAACGGGCCTTTTTCCCCAGATCCTTTCTTGGTCCCGGCCTGATTCCCAGAGGTCGTTTTTCCTTGGAGGTGGATGCCCTTCCGTGGGGGGGGGGCGGTCCCCACGAGAGAAGTCCAAAAGGGAAGTTCCCACTTTTGGGTTCACTCAAAGGAAATTTTTGCCCGGTGAGCGAAACATGCCCTTGGGGGGCCCGGGGAAATTTGGCCAAACAAAGGGTTTGGCCCCAGAGGAAATGGCGACATCTGTGGAGGGGAGCTGTCATCCAATAACATCTTTAGGACACAAAAATTTGTTGTATCTTTAGACGGCCCCCAACGTCTAAAACCCCCGCCAAAACCCGGTTTGGGTTTTTTTTTTCTCACGGGTTTATTTTCAAATTCATTTCCGGGGCCCCGCTGAAAAAGAACGTCCAAAAGGGGGTTTCCCCCTCTGTGCCCCGGGACTTTGGGCGGTGAAGAACCCGTGTCACAACATTCATTCCCCCCAAAGGTTGGGTTCACGTGGCTCCTGGGGTCTCCAAAACAAACCCTGGGGCAAGAAGGTTTGTGGACCAAGCCACCTTCCCGGAGGAAAATTTCTGGAGTGGGGGAAGCTCCTTTGGGGGGTGGGCATCCCAGAGTCGGAAGTCTTATGATTTATCTCGCGGCCCCCTACCCGGTTGGGGGATCTAGCACAGGATGTCCCAAGGGGCTACCCCCCTCGCCTGTTTTATTGTGCTCGGAACAAGGTCCCACGCCACAGGCCCGCTGGCCTCTTGATCCTCTGGCCCGGGGCCCGAATCCCCTGGACGCAATTTGCTATGGGGCTTTGTCACGGATTCTACCCCGTTTTCTTGGGGAATTCGGTCTTTGGGTGGGGGGACAGGCCCGGGTTTTCAAAGATGTCCCACTTTTTGCCTTTCCCCGGCCCCCGCCGGTTTTTCCCCACAATTGGCTTGTCTTTTTTTTCCCGGATGTCTTCCGGATTCATGGACTGCCCCCACAAATTGTCTCCGACCGCGGTGTTTAATTTGTTTCCCCTTTTTGGGGTGCGGGTTTTGCTCCATCTGCAAGTCAAGTTGGACTTTTCATCGGCATATCACCCCCAGTCCCAAAAGGGGGAGGGTTTGGAGAGGGGGAAAAAAGATTCTGGGAGAATACCTGCGGCCCCTTTTGTGTTTTTTGGGCGTCAGGAAAACGGACCGAGCTGCTTCCCCTGGGGCGAATTTGCAAAATAAAAAAACGGGACTCGGGGGTGCTTTCCGGCGTTCCCGTTCTTTTGTAGTTATGGCCGGCCCAAAAAACTACCCCCCCCCCCGTCCCCGGGCCCCCTAACTCGGAATTTTCCGCTGTTTAACGACCAAGGGTTTGGGGATAAAGGGGTCGGGGAACCCCCGAATTCTCTACTTCGGGCTCCGCCCCTATGAAGTTACGGCAAAAAGGAGAAGAACCCGCCCCACGTTTCTTCCCGGGGGGCCAAGTTTGGCTCTTTCAAGAAAAAAATTTTCGCCTGAAGGTCCCTTGGGCTTAAAAATGGGCCCCCGCTTCCTCGGGGCCTTCAAAATTCTTCGGGAGTTGAAACCCCCGTGACATACAAGCTTTGTTTTTTTCCCCTTTTCCGGATTCCCAAAAGCATTTCAAGTGTCCCCTTAAGCCTCTGGGGTTTAACCGGGGTTTTCTCGGAAAAATGTGAGCCTTCCCCCGTAGTGTTGAGCGTTTTTTATGACAAAGTTGAAATAGCCAAAGGGTTTTTTGGTGAATTTGAAAAATTTTTAGATCATGCGTAATTAAGGTTAAATCTGGGCATCATCTTTAAGATCGGCCTTTTTCGGGCTTCCTTTTAAATTTTTGGGGGCCCGCCAAAAGAATTACCGAAAAAGAGAAAGGGGGAGAATTTTGTGTGCCCACGTTTAGTTGGGGTGGGGTATTGGGTTTTGGGTTGGTGGAAAAAATCACATTGCCCCGTTTTTAACCCTAGGGAAAAAGCGTTTCCTGTTTCAGCCCCCAGGGGGTCTCCAGCGTTCGTTGGGATAGGACCCGCGGGTCTGCCCCGTGGCCAAAAAGCTCAGCGAAAAATTTGTCTATTTTGCACAGAGGAAAACCCCTTTCTTTGCTGTTTAAACTTTCCAAAAAAGTTAGATTTTTTGTTTTGGAAAATTTTTTTGTAGTTAAGGGTAAAAGAATTTTAAAGCAGAAATTTACCGCTGTAAAAATTTACGGCCGGTGGGAGCGGGGGGGGGGGGGGCGGGCCCAACACAGACAAGATTATCTATAAAGTAAAACCCGGGTAAAGTTCCCAAGACTTAGTGTTGACATTTTTTGTGGAAAATTTTTTTATCTTTAAACTCAAATTTTTAGTAAAATGCAGGTCTCTTTGTTACTGCCAAAAACCCCCAATTTTATTTTCCAGTTTACTTTTTAGAAGGTGTTCATTTTCAAATTTTTCCCCTTAACCTGTGACTGTTGATTTCCCCTTGCAGTTAAAATTTTCAATCAGCAAATTTTTAAAGGCAGCAAGGTTTTATTTTTTTGTTGGGCCCAAAAAAACCCTTATCGTCGAAAACATCCAGGGAGTGTTTTTTGACTTTTGGACCCAGGGAATTGTTCATTGACGCAGCCAAACTACGTTTAAAACTTAAAAAGCAAAAATTTTAATTACCAAAAGGTGAATTGAAAGGTGCAAAAAATACCAATATTTTTTCCAAAAAAATTTAAAAGTTTCGTGGGTTTTTTTACTTTTTCACAAAAAAAAAATTGTTCATTGAAAGTGCATTACGTAAAAACTTAAAAAACCCGGGTTTCTATATTCACCCCAGGTGGGAAATTGAAAAGGGGCAAAAAAAAATCGTTTATTATACCCAAAAAAATAAAAAGTTAGTGTTTTTTGAAATTTTTAAAACCCAGCATTGTTCATTTTAAAACAGCCATTTCGTAAAAACTTTAAAACAGCAATTCTTATTCACCACAGGTGAATTGAAGGTGCAAAAAATTTCCTTTTAATTATACCAAAAAAATAACCGTACGTGTTTTTTGACTTTTTCGAAACCCCCCATTGTTTATTGGACGCAGCATTAAAGTAAATTTTTAAAAAAAGAATTCTATAAATTTAAACCCCAGGTGAATTAGAAAAGGGGCAAAAAAAATTTAGTTTTTATAGGAAAAAATAACCCGATACCTGTTTTTTGAATTTTGCGGGACCCCAGTACTGTTCATTGACGCAGCATCCTTTCGTAAATCTTTTTAACCCGCCCTTTTCTATTCACCCACAGGTGAAATTTAAAAAGGTTTTTCAAAAAATACCCTTTATTTTATAAAAAAATAAAAGTTATTTTTTTTGACTTTTGCACACCCAAACATTGTTTTATTGCCCAGATTTTACGTAAAATTTTAAAAAAGGGAATTTCTATATTCCCCCAAAGGTGAATTTGAAAAAGGGCAAAAAATTACCCTTTATTTAACAAACATAAAAAGATACGTGTTTTTTGGACTTTTTTCCCAGTCCCGATTTGTTTGATGAAACCTTTTCGTTAAATTTGAAACCAGCAAAATTTTTTTTTTGATTAGAGGGATTTGAGAAAAAAACTGTGAAATTTTCTTTTCTTTTAATTAAAAGATTTCCAAAAAAAAATTCCTAATTCTCAAAATTTTTTTTTTTTCTGAAATTTTGGGGCGAAATTTCAGGTGGTAAGCGAGGGAAAAGGGGGTGTAGCACATGGGGGTTTGAGGTAGAAAAGAAGGTTTCTCCTTCCAGTGCTGGGGGACAACAAGATGCCCGGTGTCCGGGTTTCAGGACGTAAGGGCCCGTCATCGGGTTTGGGCAGGGCCTGTGAATCTAAGTAAGGGAAAATCGTGCCCAAACTGTCCTTCCCGTGGTTTTAAAGCCCAAACCCGCATCTAGCAGTCTTAAATCCCCGTCCTCCCCGTCCCGGGGCCAAAAAGTCCCTTTCTCAATTTATCGAATTTGTCCAACATGAAGCAGCCCAAAAAGTCAAATTGTTTACCCCCAAATGTGGTTTAAACCATTGGGCTGAAGACCCCCTTTGATTACAAAAGCGGGGTTGGGGGGCAGAGGAGGGTTAAAAAATCAAGAGGATGATTTTGTCCGCTCTGTGCCCCGTTAATGAGCCCTCAGAGGGGTTGAAGGGAAACCCGGGCAACGGCAAAATCCGGGCGGTCGGCAACGCCTTGCAGGGGCCCCTTGCTTGAGCCCGCAGCTTTTGGATGCAGAAAGGGCCCAAAACGCCAAAGGGGCACCTTTTGTTGGGGTGTGATGAGATGACGGCATTGCGGGGTCCTCCCGGTTTTTCCGGGGAAAAATTTCTTGCGAGCGCTTTATCAGTGGCGAGGAGGAAGACGATGGGGTAGGGGTCAATACGGGTCCCGCCCCCCCCAAAAAAAGGGGGGGAAAGGGGGGTTTGCGAAAATCCGTTTATATGATTCGCCCGCACGGTCGCTCAAACCCGTCCCCGCTTATCGCCCTCAAAAAGGGCCAGGCCCCTCATGCCTGGCCTTCTTTGCGCAAGGCCCCTTTATTCACCCCGCGATGTGATATGCCCCCTTTGCCCTAAACGCATAAGTAGAGGCAAGAAAAATTTAAATGGTTAAACCCCCAACTTTTTATCCACATGCAGCGAATGGATGAGTTGAAATGGAGGGAACAAATTGGGCCCAAAAAAAGGCCCCGGCCCACGCCGGGGCCCCCAACCACTTTCAACCCCCCTGGGCTCCGTCCCCCTCTCCCCCCCACCCAAACGTTCCCCAGCTGCCCTTTCTTCGAGTCAAAGATCGGGATAAAATCCCCTTCCGCCCCCCACCGTCGCTTTTAAAACCCCAAAAACACCACCCAGGGGACCCATTTACCCCTTTTTCCTTTTCCCCCATTTTGCCGGGCCCGAAAGGTACCCGTGGGCCCGTTAGCAGCCCCGGGCCCTTCTGTCTTCCAGGTTTGGGGCAGAAGAAAAAACTTTTTTAAACCCAAACCATCCCCAAAACCAAAAAACCTGATGTCGGCATTTAAGGATTTGGTCTTGGAAAAGTTGCCTTTCCGTCGGTTTGGGCACGATGGGGGGCCAAAGTCATGGCCCCGCCTTTTCCCCCCCAAAACCCGATGCCGAGCAGGCATTTCTTTTTCCAGGGGAAAAGGGGTTTCCCCGCCCCGGCCAGCAGTGGTTTATCTAAAAAATTTTAAACGCGTTGTCTGGGATTGTGGGCCCGGGAAAAATCATTCACCACCGCACATGGGCTAGAAAACCGGCCAAAGGGCCCCATTATCTCTGGGGACAGCTAAATTGGGGGAGCTGGGTGGATGTCTTGGGGGGGACGGTGGTTCAGGTCGGGCACGCTTTCAAAACCGCGGGGTGGGGCAGGGCCCCTTTCCCCCAAGGTCCTCTGGTGGCATCCGGGGCCCGAGACACCGGCGTGTTGAAAATTTAAATTTCCCCTTTTTGACCGTTTCCCCACCAGGTCAGGAAAGGGGGGCGGCTTTTTGGGAACGGGGACCGAGCCGGTTTGGGGGAACAAAGAAAAAATTGTTCCCGGCAAAGGGGGGTGTTTTCAGTTTAAAAGGGCGAATCTGTGGCCGCCCCTTAAGGAAACGGTTTGGCTGGAGAAAATCCCCTTTCCTGGCACCCGTCATGAACCTTGTCGTCCCGAAATTTTTTAAAAGAGTAACCCCGGGTTGGACTGCCTGCTGAAGAAGGTCGGGGGTCTTTAGTTCGCCAAATTCCGCCCCTTCGCACCCCGCCCTTTGTCCCCCCGGCCCGGTTGCAGCGTCAGCTCGGCCCCCCGTTTAAATGTTTTCATTGTTTTAAAGTTTGGCACAACTGGGGTTTTAAAACCCCCCACTTTTCCAGCGATTTTTGGCGCAGGCAATGCCCCCAAAGCGTTTCGAAGTGACACATGGCTGAAAAAGCCCGCGGTACGGACCCCGGGGTGTTTTAACCACCGAGGTTTGGGGGGGGTTTTAAAAAGCTCTGCACCATCCTTTTCCGTTTTGAAGAAGCCCCCAAAAAGGTCAGTGCGGACAATGCCCCCCGTCAGGATGAGCTTTTTGGTGATTTTAGTTTGGAACGATCGTTGGACACTCAAAAAAAAAAAAGGGTTTTCCCCCCAGCGACGGAGGAGGGGACGGACACAGTTGGGGGCACGGAAGGGCCCTTTTTCTCCCTCAAATCCACCCAAAGGGCCCCCCAGTTTTTACAATTTATCGGTCTTTATTTGCCAGTGGTTTTGGGGTCCCCAAGGTTTGTGCAAGGGGGCGCATCAGCTCTCAGGGTTGGTATCATTCAGGCAAATCAGGGCTAGTTGAAGCTGGCCGGGCAGGGAGGAGGAGGGGAGGAAAAGGGGGATTCCTAGGGCACGATGTTTCCGCGTCCCCTGGGGGGGGGGCCTTGGGGGGTGGTTTTGGGACGAATTTGAGGTGGAGGGGGAAGATGAGGAAGGGTCAGTTTGGTAGTGCCCCCTTTACCCGAGGCTTGGGAAAACAAAGCTATCTCTCACATGGGTGCTTGGTTTCTCCATTTCCCCCAACATGATCCTCCGGGATTAAGGCCAAAACAAAATGAACAAAAAGTTAATGGGTGGCCACCCCCTGGTCCCCAGTACAAAACAAAAATTAGCACTTTCCTTCCACCCCCCAAATAGAGATAAAATGCAGGAAATGGAGAAACCTTTTTGATTGATTAAATGGGGAAATTGTTGCATTTTCTTTACGTTCCCCAAATTTTACGGTTTGGGCAAAATCCCGCGCGTGCAACAAATGAGTGCCAAGTAAGGGTAGCCCGGGAGCAGCAGGAAGGTGGCAGAAGCCTAATGGGTGACCCCTTTGGGAATTTTTATTTCCCCCTACCAACGCATGCAAGCAGGGCACACATCAACAACAGAGATCAGCTTAAATATGGTTTCAGGGCTATCTGCGTCCCAAACCCCTGTTTTTTTGATTTTGTTCGGGAAACCCCAAAAGACTTTTGGGTATCCCAAAAAGGAGAATAGCCTTTAGCTTGGTCATCCCCGCCCTAGAGGGGTTGTCCTGGGCCCGCAGCCAGCGTCATAAACTGAGGGACTTTTACCCCCAAAAATGGAGGAGTATTACAGACAAAAGCATCCGGGGTTTCCCCAGATATGTGGATCGTTTGACTTTTTTTCAAATGAAAAGGGGATGGATCTTGATGATGTTGTTTGGGCCCCCAAATTTCCCAGGTCACCAATTTGTTGCCGGTTTTACTTTACATTCCTTTTAAACAGAAATTTGGGCCTCTTGAAAACCTTTTTTTTTAAAAAGTTTATTTCTTTTCTCCCCAAAATTTTTTTTTCTCTTTTTCCCAAAAAGTTATTTTTTGGTTTTTTCTGTGAGGAGATGAAAGACAGCAAGGGGTTTTATGACAACAACCCCTTTTTCCCTTTACTCACTTTTTCTTTAAAAAGTTTTCGCATTGTAAAAAGTTTTGGGTCATGTTGCTTTTGAGATTTCAGCTTAATTATGGGCCTTTGGGGAAAAGAAATGTGGTTTTAAATGGCATTTCTCCCCCACAAATTTTAATTTGTGGCTGAGGGAAATCCCTGTTTAAATTTTGTTTTGGGGTCATGTAAACTGTGAGGGTTAAAAGCAATAATCATGGTTTTCCCTTTTGGAAAAGGGAAATGTGGTTCCAAGTGGGGTATTCTCCCTCACAATTTTTATTGTGGGGGTTTAGAAGTTATTTTTATAATTTTTTTTGGGGTTTGTTGCTTTTGGATACAGGGAAAAAAATTTATGGTCCTTTGGAAAAAAAAAATGTGGTTTTTAAGTGGGATTTCCTCCCTCCCCAAATTTTTAAAAAAGTGGTGAGAAGTCATTTTTATAATTTTTTTTGGGGATTTTCTGCTTTGGGAAAAACAGCAATACTACAGGTCCCATTATAAAAAAAAAGTTGTTTCCAACAGACAATTTTTTTCTTCACAATTGACCCAAAGGGGGTCAAGGGTTTTTGCTTTGAATTTTTGGAAAGGATTTTGCTTTGAAATGACGCAAAACTTTCAAAGGGTTCCCTTTTTGGGAAAAAAAATTGTTTCTAATAGACATTTTTCTTCAAATTGCCAAAAAAAGGCTTTATGGGGGAATGGGCCCTTTTAATTTTTGGGGGGATTTTGGGGTTTTGACCCTGCAGTATAATTGGGTCTATTTTAAAAAATTTTTGTTTCTAACAGACATTTGTTTTCACAGGGTTTTCCAAAATGGCTCAAAAGGGGCATGTTTGAATTTTTGGGGGCATTTTGTGTGACTTTCGTTTATAAAAGGGCCTTTCTTAAAAAAAATTTTTTTTAACAGACATTTGGGTTTTTCCAAATTTTCCCAAAAATGGCTCAAAAAGGGGCATGCTTTGGGAAATTTTTGGGGGGATTTTTTGTGGGCCCTGCGTATTTTAGAGGTCCTATTTTTTAAAAAAAAGGGGTTTTTTCTTTCCCGACATTTGTTTTTAAAAATTTTCCAAAATGGCTCAAGGGTATGCTTTGGGAAATTTTTTTTGGGGGTTTTTTCTGTGCATTTCCGCTTACTACAGGTTCCTTTTTTAAAAAAAGTTGTTTTAACGGGCATTTGTTTTCACCAAATTTTCAAGAGTGGTCAAAGGGTGAGGTGCTGTCAGAAAAAAAGGGAAAAGGGAGGAAATGGGTTTAAAGGGAAAATATTGCAAAAAGACTTTTTTTTTGCAAGGGTCTTTAACATAGTATCAAACCTGTATTTAGGGGCAACCCCAAAATTTAATACAATGAAAAAAAAAAGGGAAAAAAAGAATGGGGGGGATTCCTCTATTTTTAAAAAAGTGTTTTTAGAAATTTAAAATACTAAAAAACCCTTGCCTGTCCAAAAAAGTGTTAAAAAAAATTCCCCTGAATTGTAACGGGAGGTTTAAAGGGAAAAAAGACCCGATGTGGTTTTTTCAGAGGACAAAGGAGTATTTGGGGCAGGACAAGGGAAAAAAGTAAGAGACCTTTTCCCAGCACGTTTAGTAAAATGAGAAAAAGAATGCCAAGATAAAGGGCCTGGGGTAAACAGGAGCAATAACCACCCGTATTTCTTTTGAAGCTCAATTGGTCCACATCCCTACGGAAAGGGAAAAAGGTCCCCGGTATTGGGCTGTGTTTGAGGGGAAGGGTGGAGTTTTCCCCTTCCCCTTTGCACTTCTGCTTGACGCAGTTTTCCCTTGCTGCGGGCTTTAGGGGAATTTTTAACCCGCGTGTTAATAGATGGGAGATGCCAAACCCGGGCTCTCAGCACCCCACTGTAATGGGGCCCGGGTATGCTGTTTGGTTTAGGGCGGGATAAATCAATGTCCCGTGAAAAATAAAATTTGGGGGTTGAAAAACTCCCCTTTTTGGGATTTTTAAATGTGGGGGTCATGAAAAGGGGTTTTGGGGGTCATGCTGTGGGCCCCGGAAGGTTTGTCAATTTTCCAGTGAAAATAAAATGGTGGTTTAAAGACTCCTTTTTTCCCGGACTTTTTAAATGTAGGGTCATTTCGGGGTTTTTGGGGGTCATGTGGGTTTCCCAGGACGGGAATTCAATGTCCAGTTCAAGTAAAATGGTTTGGGTTTAAATCATACTGCCCTTTTTGGGGAATTTTTAATTGTGGGGGGATGCGGTTTAAGGGTATGCTGTGGTAAACAAAGTAGGGGAAAAAATTTAAATTTCCCCTTTTTAAAAAAATTTTTTCTGTGATTTTTTTTTTTATAACCTTTAAATTTTGTTGCTAAGAAGTAGCACGTATCCCTTTGATGTTGTGGGTTTTTAATTTCAGCCCCTTTCCCCAGCCTTTTTTTGGGTGTAATAAAGAAGGTGTTGTGCTCTCCCATGGCTTTAATTTGGGCAATTTTCCGGGGGGG
Source organism: Phyllomedusa bahiana (assembly GCA_025379985.1). NCBI lineage: Eukaryota > Metazoa > Chordata > Amphibia > Anura > Hylidae > Phyllomedusa > Phyllomedusa bahiana. Next base: position 18,791 of record JAODAL010039373.1, on the reverse strand, counting down.
GGGGGGGAAATCGATGCCCAATTTCGAAAAATTTTATGATAGCGGCCACTATCGACTATCCCCTCGATTCTATAGCCAACGCAATTTGCTCACACCTTTTTTCAGTAGCAAAACATGACCCTCCCTTTGAGGTAAAGGACATTTTAGATATGAAAACGGTCGGGGAGACGTTTTTCTTCCCTTTTGGATTGGAGGGGGGTTCGGGGTGAGGAGAGATCCGGGAGCCGAATCCAATATCCTTTAATCGGGACCTCATCCTCAGATTTCTGGGGGTTTAAAAAGGGGTGGGGGGGCCTAAGGGGGGGGGGAGAAAATTTTGAAAATGGGTTGCGCCAGGCCTTTCGGGGGGGACGCGGGTTCGCCCCTGCTTTTCCCCCCGGGGGGCCCCCCGGGGGGGGAAACGGGGGGCCCGCAAAACCGCACGGGCCGGTCGTGGCCCCACCCGCCCCCATCCCTCACCGGGGCCTGGGTCCCTTTCGGTCCTATCCCTGGGGCCCGGGAAATGCGCGGGGTGCGCCCCCTTAGCCTTTTGCGCGGGCGTTAACGTAAATTTTAAAGGGCCCAGTGCCCCGGAAATTTTGGGTTTAATTTTCCCGGGCCCGTTTTCCCCCTTTATATAAGTTTTGCCCCCCGGTCATTTCCCCTGTTGGATCTATTTGCCTGTCCCTTAGCAAAAGGGGTTTTTCCCTTTAAGTGTGTTTCGCCCCTTTACCGTTTACCAGACCTTTGGGTTGACTTTTCCCCAAACCCCCAAACCCTCTGCCGCCTCCCCTGACCTTCTTCCCTTGTCCCGCCCCACGAACCTTTGGGCCCCCCTGCCCTGCCCTTCTGCCTCCCCAGATTTCGATTCCCGGACAAAGTTTCTTTTACCTCGTTGCACCTCGGCCGCCACTAAAGGAAGCCCGGGTTCAGGGGTAACGACCTGGTGTCCCGCCGCAGAAAGCCCATCCCATTTTGCGGCGGGTTTCTGGTAAAGCCCTGGGGGAACTTAGTTTCCCGGGTTCCCTTGGCGGGCCCTTAACTATAAATCGCTTGCGGTGGGTCCGGCGGACCCACTCCCCACCCGCTACGGGTTTTATCCAGCCATGGTTTCCCCCCAAAGGGTTTCCCCCTGCCAAGATCGCGGATTTACGGGGTTTTTTTTCCCACCCGGGTGCAAGCAAATCGCACAACAGGCAAAAGCAGTTGGGCCAGCTCTCTGCCATGATGCGTCAGTTTCCTCGCATCCCAGCAAGCTCCAACCCCGCGGCCCCGTCGGTGAAATCCCTCTACGTCAGGGCCCTTCATTGGCTTTCCGGGGGGCCCAAGCTTTCGGCTCCCAAATTTCCCTTTTGCTTTGCCGGGGATCCCAAGCTCTGCCGGGGTTTTATTTTCCCAGTGCTTTTATGCACATTGAACTGATGGGGATTTAGTTTCCCTTTGGGAGGGTTTTTAAGGTGGCCTTGTGGGTGGCCTACTATCTGGGGGGCCCCCGGTTTGGGGAACCCCTTTTGGGCAGGAAAAGACCCTGTGACTGCGGATCTACAGGGCCTTCCTCCAAAGGAAATTTCCCCACCCCTTTTTTCGAGGAAAAGGGGGAAATGCTTCTCTGCTGAGATCCGCCCTTTTTGAACCTTCTCAAAAGGGATTCCTCGGTGGGGGAATATTTCGGTACAGTTTGTTTTTTCTGGTTTTGGAGCTCAGTTTGGGAATTGGGTGCCGCCCTCTGTGCCACTTTCAAAAAAGGGCCGGGCCAGCCGGGTTAAAAACGCCCTTTGGCAGCAAAAGGGCCTCCTGGGCCTTCCCCTGAGTGAACTATTTGGCAAAGGTAATTATTATTAGTTATTGACAAAAACCTGTTTCCTTTATGAGAGCTACAGGTTTCAGATTCCCAATTGATGTCTGGATAGTTAAAGTCGCCCATAATAATAACCTCATTCTGATTAGCCGCCTCATCTATTTGCCTGAGGAGTACATCTTCTATGGGTTATGTTATATTTGGGGGCCTATAGCAGACCCCTATTAGTATTATATTGTTATTGTTACCCCCATGTATATTTACCCATAATGATTCCACATGTTCATTACCTGTACCTATATCTTCCCGCAGTGTTGGCTTCAGACAGGATTTTACATAGAGACAGACACCTCCCCCTTCCGGTGTTTACGATCCCTTCTACATAGACTGTAACCCTGTAAGTTAACCGCCCAGTCGTGTCTCTCGTCCAGCCATGTCTCACTTATCCCCACTATGTCATATTTTTCTTCAGCTATTAGTAATTCGAGTTCATTTATTTTGTTGGTGAGACTCCTGGCATTGGTCAGCATGCAATTTAGAGATTTTTCAGTTTTTATTCCTTTCTCCCTGATCTTTTTAACTATTGCTACACCCCCTCCCTCCACTCCACCCCCTGTTTTATTCCTAATTCCCAGCTCTCTATCTTCACTATCTTGCATGCTATATGTGTAGTTACCCTCCCCCCAGTCCCTAGTTTAAATATTCCTCCAACTTCCTGGCCATTTTGTCCCCCAATACAGCTGCACCCTCCCCATTTAGGTGCAGCCCATCCCTAGCATAGAGTCTGTAGCCAAGACAGAAGTCAGCCCAGTTCTCCAAAAACCCAAATCCCTCTTTCCTACACCAATTTTTGAGCCACTTATTCACCTCTCTAATCTCCCTCTGCCTCTCTGGTGTGGCCCATGGAACAGGTAATATTTCTGAAAATATTACCTTGGAGGTCCTTGCCTTGAGCTTTTGGCCTAAGTCCCTGAAATAATTTTTAAGGACACTCCACCTACCTCTAACTTTGTCATTGGTGCCAATGTGCACCATGACAGCTGGATTCTCACCAGCCCCACCCAGGAATCTGTCAGCCCGATCTGCGATATGTCGAACTTGGGCCCCAGGTAAACAACATACTGTTCTACGATCCCGGTCTTTGTGGCAGATTGCCCTGTCTGTGCCCCTAATAATGGAGTCCCCAACTACTAGCACCTGTCTAGCCTGACCTGCACTCCTATTCCCCATCTTACTGGAGCAGACAGGGGTAGTGTCTTGCTGCAGCAATGCTATTTCTGAGCTGATATCCCCCTCATCTGCCAATCTTGCAAATTTGTTGGGGTGTGCCAGATCAGGATTAGCTTCCCTGACACTCTTCCCTCTACCCTTCTTTCTAACTGTTACACAGCTAGCTGCCTCATGGGGATGTTACCAAAAAGATATATGAATACAATTCATTTCATGTGTCCCTCCTTAAGCCTCTGGTGCTGAACCGGTTCTCTCGGAAGAATGTGACGCCTTCCCCAGTAGCCGAATCCACTGACATCTTCGAGGTAAAGGACATTTTAGATATGAAAACGGTCAGAGGGAGACGTTTCTTCCTCGTGGATTGGAGGGGCTTCGGACCTGAGGAGAGATCCTGGGAGCCGGAATCCAATATCCTGAATCGGGACCTCATCCTCAGATTTCTGCAGCCTAAAAAGGTGGGGAGGCCAAGGGGGGGTACTGTAACGGGTTGCGCCGCGGTCCGTGGTTCGGACCGCGGTCGCACCCGCGTTCCCCGCGGCGGGTCCCCGGCGGGGACGGGGGGCCCCGCGGACCGCACTGCCGGTCGTGGCGCCACCCGTCCCATCCACTCACCTGGCCTCGCTCCCGTCCGGTCCTCGTCCCCTGCCGGCCGGAATGCGCGTGCGCGCCCCCTAGCGCGTGCGCGCGCGCGTTCACGTACATTTAAAGGGACAGTGCGCCGGTAATTGGGTAATTGCCGGGCGCTGTCCCTATATAAGTTTTGCACCCACGTCACTTCCCTGCTGGATCTATGTTGCCTCGTGCCTTAGCTAAAGCGTTCCCTAAGTGTGTTCTCACCCTACCGTGTACCAGACCTCTTGCTACGTTTTCCCGACTCCGAACCTCTGCCGCCTGCCCTGATCTTCCTGCCTGTCCTCGACCACGAACCATTGCCGCCTGCCCGGATCTTCTGCCTGCCCATGACTACGATTCCTGGACTACGCTTATGTACCTCGCTGCACCTCGGCCGCCACCGCAAGCAAGTCATGTCAGGGGTAACGACCTGGTAGCCTCACACCGCAGCAAGTCCATCCTGCTTTGCGGCGGGCTCTGGTGAAGACCGGGAGCTACTTAGATTCCGTTCCCTGGCGTGGCTTAATTATCATCGCTTGCGGGGGGCCGGCGGATCCACTACCCCGCCTCTACATCGCAGACTCGTTCACTTGCTCAAAACACTCAGTTTTAAACCTTTCCCCCACTGCTGTTTGGCTGTGCTGCAACCTCTCTTTCAGGAGCAAAAGGCCTCTTTCAGGAGCAAAAGTATAAGTTGTTAGCTTATAAAATCTTGCATTAAGAGACTCTGTCTGGAGTAGGAGTTGAGATGATGGAATGTAAGATTTATGGTCTCTATGTATTGTGAATCGGGGTTAGGAAGGGGCCTGAGTAATGTTGGAGCTGTAGTGAGTGGTTGTGGACAAATACCATAGATTTGTGATAAGAACAAAAGATAATTTGAAAAAAAGAAAGTTAAAAGAAACAAACTAACCAACAACAAATAAAAGGGGCCATATGAGTATAAGGAAGGGTATAAGGAAGGGAATGAATCAAAGAATCACAGGTGGTCAGCAGCTTACCCCCTAAAACAGCTTTAGAGAGATGAGGTCTAGCTAGTGATGTATCCTTGTGGATAACATGCTGTGGGAATGGGTTTCCTCTGACTATGTAGCCAAAATAACCCTGAAATGTCTGATTGTTTGGATTTAAGCATAGACCTTTGGTGGTTTCTGTCTGTAATGGAGGCTGAGGGGATAACACTTGGGGTATGTAGCACTTTTGCTTTTTATGGAGCAGGTCACAAGGACTGGCATCTGAATGTCCTGATTACAGCATTCGTGTTCCCCCCTCTATACAGTCATATCATTGTGAAGTAGCACGTGAAATAAACAGGACCTAGGGAATCTCTATATCCTGCTCCTCCCCCATCATCTCTATAAAGAATCAAGTACCGGAGCCAGATCCCTCATCTCTCCAGGTCCAGACGACATGTCTCCAGCCCAGGTCCTTTTCCTTCTCCTCATCTTGTGCTGCTCATGTAACCCTATGAATGTGCGACCACCAGATTTTGGTAAGTGACCTTACAAAGGAAAAGACAAAGGAAACTGGAGGGGACAAAGGGATCTGTAGGGGACAGATGGGTCTGGAGGGAACAGAAGGGTCTGAAAGAATCAGATGGATAGGGAGGGGAAGAGGAAACTAGAGAATGGCACAGAGGGATCTGGAGGGAACAGAGGGATCTGGAGAACATAGAGAAATCTGGACGGGACAGAACAGTCTGCATGGAGCAGTGGAAACTAGATGAGTCAGGAGGAAATGGAGGTGACTGTAGGGGATATAGGGTTTTGGAGGTGGCAAAGGGTCTATAATTGATAGAGAGATCTTTAAGGAACAAAGATCTGTAGGGCACAGAAGAAACTGGAGGAGTCAGAGGGATCTGTAGGTAACAGATAGGTCTGTATTGGACAGAGGTGTCTGGAGGGTAAACAGTGGTCTAAAAAGGACATAGAAGCCTGGAGGAAAATGAGTGGTCTTGATAGGACAGAAGAGAATGTAGGGGACAGAGGAGTCTGAAGGAAACATAGGGGGTATGGAGGGAACAGAGTGGTCAGGAGGAATATGGAGTTCTTGATGGGCCAGAGTAGCCTGAAGGGAACAAGTGGAGTCTGGAGGAAACAGAGAAGTCAGGAAGAGGAAAGATGAGTCTGCAGGGGACAGATGGGTCTGGATGGAACAGAGGGGTCTGGATGGAACAGAGAATTTAGAAAGTGTTGGTACACACACTGCTGTGTAAGGTGCTCGTGAGAAGGGTTAGTCACAATGAATCAATGAATACCCACAAACAATGGCGTAAATGGCACAATAATGAACATGCGAAAAAAGTGAAATATTTTAACTGGTAAATGCTGGTACATAATTTTTCTAAAAAAGCACAAAGAAAAAAAGAAGGGTTGAGGGAGTAGAAAGGTCAGAGAACATTGACCGACTGGAAACTTACCTGTACAGATGAGTTGATATGAATAAATAGCCGAGGAATATGGACCTTCTGATTCTGTTCCTGGTGTTGGAGAGCAGTGAAGGGTCCAAGGTTTTTCCCAATTTTTGAGGCTGAAGAGTTGGGTACATAAAATATGTCGCAAGAGTCCATTTAGATGTCGAGTGAGTGTCGGAGGTTCCTCTTAAGCTGTTAAAGATAATGGTAAGAGATAGTCCAGATCAGTGTGGGATGTAAGTTAAAAGTACAAAGGGGTAATAAAGGGAGGGAGAGAAGGAAGGAGGTAGGGAGAGATTGAGGAAGGAGGTTACTGAAGGATATAGTGAGGTAAGAGTTAAGCAGTACCATACAAAAAAGACAAACAAAGTAGAAAACTCTAAATAACCCTTTTTGGTAAAAAGGGGCAAGAAAAAAGAAGGGGTAATGGTATGAAAGGGAGAGAAGCAGCTGTAGGAAGAGTCTGATTGGGAAGGGCTATAAAAGAACAAAATAATACATCACAGAAGATAAAATTAAGTTTATGATAAGAAATGGGAGGGAAAACAAAGGTACTGTGGTGTGGTGGGTGTAGGAGAAAGGTAGGGATGGTGAGCACAATGCTTGGATATTGCACAGAGTGACATGAAATAGTAGTTTTTGGGCTGAAAAGACGCCAGACTTCTGGCACAGCCCCGTACATACATGATGCCCAAGGTACCTGCAAAAAGGTAAAAGTTGTTGTGAAGGTCAATCTGGAGAAGGTGAATAATGAAGGTTTTGGTACTGACCCTTTAAACTTCACTTAGCTGACGCATACCTTAGGGAATATGGACAAGTGTGCCTGCAGACAGAGAAGAGCAGGAGCCCATAAGGGTGGAAAGGTAAGTCCTGAAGTGAAGTATGAGTGCGCATGCACCCTGTCATGTGGATGACACCGCCACTTGTACCCCGCTCTTCAGCCTCTTAAATTGGGATGAGCTTCAGACCATGCACTGCTCTCCAACACCAAGAACAAAAGTTAAGAAGGTCCACATTCCGTGGTGTTACAATTTACCAGTGGGTAGTAGACCCACATCTCCACTACAGGGCTTACTCAGAGAGGGCTTGACTAAGCGGCCATCAGGTTCTTCACAAGGCCCTTGATAGTAAGCAGGGGCGTAACTACTGGGGTAGCAGACTTGTTAGCAGCATAACAGTTCACTGCCAGTGGGGCGGAACTGCGGGGTCCAATGCTTCCTATCTCTGAACGGCCAGGCTCTAAGGCCCCAGCGTTTAAAGGCAGGACTGCCCGTTGTTAGCAAATTGGAGTGCCTTAAGACTAGCAGGCGTGGCCCACAGTGCCCGCGCCGAGCATAGACTGCCTGGGAGATGAGCTGGTCACATTGAGGGATCATGGGGCAGTGAGTAAGTGATTTCTTAATTTTTTTATATTAATGAAGCCTGTCTGCCTATGTGGGGCCCCTATAAACTACCTAAGCCCTGCCTGCCTAAACATATGGCCCCTATAGACTACCTAAGCCCTGCCTGCTTACACATATGGCCCCTATAGACTACCCTAAGCCCTGCCTTTCTACATATATGGCCCCTATAAACTACCCTAAACTCTGGCTGCCTATATGGGACCCTATAATCTACCTAAACCCTGTCTGCCTACCTATATGGGCCATATAGCTACCTAAACCCTGCCTGCCTATATGGATCCCCATAGCTACATAGCTACCTAAATCCTGCCTTCCTACCTATAGGGCCTCTATAACCTGCCTGACTATCTATATGCAACCCTATAGATACCTAAACTCTTCCTGTCAATATAGGGCTAAATACTCTACCTAAACCCTGCCTGACTGTCCATATGGGGCCCCATAGTTACCTAAACCTTGACTATCTGGGGCCCCCTATAGCCTAATTACCTACCTATGTGGGCCCCATATAGCCTTGCTACCTGTGGCCCACCTACAGAATAATTTTGGCCCACCTACTGCCTAGATAGCTACCTGGGGCCTACCTACAGCCTACCTACCTTCCTTAGGGCTGCCTAACTAACTACTTCCTACCTAGGGCAAATACACCTACCTGAGGCCTATGTACTACCTACCTACCTGGGGCCTATGTACTGCCTACCTGGAGCCTACCAACCTACCTATCTAGAGCCTACCAACCTATCTAATGGGGTCTACCTACCTGGCAATATGATTCTGAGGGGTACAGGCCATAGCTGTAACACAATCTCCAGGGGGTGAATCCTCTGTTCCTCCCCTCTAGGAGACTGGGCCTCTAAGCTATGGCCTGTACCCGCTCTGCCACCTCTTGGAAATTTATACAAAGGATTCAAAGATATTTGTGTCTAAATCTGCAGGGATCAGTGGCGGCGGGGAAAAGTCATCATGGTGGTCTGGACCGGATGCAGAACAAAAGGGAAAGTCAAAGACTTGTCAGAGAAACATCACCTGTAGGTGCACTGTAATCCATTATATGTCTGCAGAATCTGTGTACACTGGTGTCTACCACTATATGGTCACTGTATGGAGGTAATATACAGTTTACAGAGCCAGTGTACACTGGAGTCTACCACTATATGGTCACTGTATGGTGGTAATAACAGTCTGCAGAGCCTGTGTACACTGGTGTCTACCACTACATGGTCACTGTATGGAGGTAATATACAGTCTGCAGAGCCTATGTACACTAGTATATACCACTATATGATCAGTATATGGAGGTTATATACAGTCTGCAGAGCCTGTGTACACTGGTGTCTACCACTATATAGTCACTGTATGGAGGTAATATACAGTCTGCAGAGCTTGTGTACACTGGTGTCTACCACTATATGGTCACTGTATGGAGGTAATATACAGTCTGCAGAATCTGTGTACACTGGTGTCTACCACTATATAGTCACTGTATGGAGGTAATATACAGTCTGCAGAGCCTGTGTACACTGGTGTCTATCATTGTATGGTGACTGTATGGAGGTAATATACAGTCTGCAGAGCCTGTGTACATTGGTGTCTACCACTATATTATTCAGTCACTATGTGGTGGTAATTTGTGGTCATGTACTGGCAGTATAATCAGGTTATATCTATGGTGAGGTATTTGCCCCTTGTATTATCTAGTAACTGCATGTCCCGGTAAATGTTCATGGCCGGGAAGGCAGGTGAGGGGGTGGAGGGTGTTATAGGGGGCCCCATCCAAAAGTTTGCTACGGGGCACAGGCTTCTCTAGTTACACTCCTGATGGTAAGGTTGGCTTAACCCCATAAGCTGCCAGTTTTGACCTCAGAACAGTTCCTGGCAATGGCAGCTGACCCAAGACAGGTCAGAAGAGCAAATGCAGGCACCACACTGACAGAGACCAAGACATGATGAACTGGAATACAATGGAGGCCATGATACAGACATGTGACGGAGGTCTAGGTGACCAAACAAGACACATAGAATAGACATAAGACAGATGCCAAACATACAGAGAAAGAGGACAAGGAACATAGCCAGAAACAGACAAAGGATACACGGAAGACCTGGGGTAAGCTAGGAGGTCAGTCAGGTAAGGAGCACACACAAGCAAGGAGCACGCACATACCAGGAGCATCAGACCAGCTAGGACACAGGCAGAAAACAACAAGGTAATAACAGGAACCAACAGAGACAGACGTCACACAAACTTTTTTAAGCAAAATGATGTACCAGCATGTTCCAATACAAGTATTTTACTTTTCTCGCATATTCATTAGTGTGCCATGGATCTTATCTCTATGGATTGAACAGAGAAGTCTGTAGAGGACAGATGAGTCTGTAGGAAACAGAGGGGACTGGAGGGAACAGAGGGATGTAAAGGGAATAGAGTGGTTTAGAGGAGACAGAGGGATCTGGTAGCGGGGCATCACTCCCCAGTGGAAAAACCTACACACTCGTCTTGATTAGTGTTGAGCGTACAGTAAAAAGTTGTAGCTCTATTAGAACCTTGAACTTTTGTGAGTTTGTTTCGAAATTCTTTTCGAACTTGAACTTCGAACCCCATTAAAGTCTATGGGAGATGTTCTGGTTAATTTTTACACCTATAAAGTTGAGGAGAAGCCAGAATTACCATCCATAACAGTAAAGTGGATACATGGAACAACTTAATGAAGAAAATTTGTCTCTAAGAGTGAAAGAAAAAAACTGAGAGGCGAAAATACTTCATTCTTTTCAATGGCTAACTGAAAAGATGAGGACAGCTTGCAAGCAGGGGTGTAGCTATAGAAGGTGCAGCGGTATCAGCTGCCATGGGGCCCCACATCCTGAGGGGGCCCAAAAGCTCCTTTGACACATAGGAGATTTGGAGACGGTGTGTTATGCAATTACTGAACCCCCAAAACTGCAAAAACTGAACTTTTGGACACTGAGTAGGATTTATCAAATCCAAGCACTTTGTATAATCTATATCCAGTTATCTGAGATTTAGGCGTTATGCGTTAGGCGAGCCTTCAAATGTTGCCAAATAATAGCTTCTGGGTGTGGGAAGGATGTAGCCAGCAATAACAAACTCCCTAACTATTGCTGTCTATGGAGAAGAAAATGCTATCTAACTAAGAGCAGTCTGTAAAGTATAGAGAGTGAGCTGAAAATGGAGTTCACAAGTAGTAATGAGTAGGGATGAGCGATGTTATCAGCAAAAGTTAAAATCGGCACAGTCTTTATGTTTATCAGAAATTTTCGATCACGCGATAGTTTAGGTGACAATATTACAGACAGACAATCTATTACTATCCCGCCATTTTCAGCGTTTCCTGTCATTTTGGCGGCCAGCCAATCAGCTCCGAGGATAGAGGCGGGTGAGCAGGATGTACAATGTCACCACTTTGCGGTGTATGGATCTCATTGGCTGCAAAAATCACATGACCACGTTTTATCTATGCAACTGCATTTCCTGTTTGAGCTCTATCACACTTCACAGCAGGACGTGTCTCTCTGTGTTTAAACCAATAGCTGTTCTAACAGCTCTGAGAGATAGTCTCTTCTAATACAACAAACCATCCACCTACCTACAGCTTAGAATAGAGTTAGATTAGAGAATTTCACTTTTTATTTAGTTAGAGAAAGTTTTAAGGCTATCTACTGGTGTGTGCAGCTGCGGGGGGGAGGGAGGCGGCAGGAGGAGAGGCATTTGAAAGGAAGCTCGGTGTGTTCTGTGATCTTCAATTGAAAAAGAATAGTTTTTTACCACTTTTTTGTCAATCAGATCTCTGATAGGAGTAGAAATTTTCCATGTGTTTTAAGTTCTATTTAAATCATTGCGTGTCAGTGTTCCAAAAAGCCAGCATAAATTATCACTATAACTTTTAAATAGTTTTATTTAAGTCTGTTTGGTGCATATAGTTCAGTTGTATGCAAATTGTGTTATTCATATTTGATAGTAAATTACGCCTGCTGTCAGTGGTGCAAAGGCCGCCATATTAATCCATATAACTTTTTAATACTTCTATTTCACTCAGTGTGTCTCAGTTTGGCGCTAATCGTGCATTTGTACGATAATTTGTTGAAAACTATCAACTGCTAGTCCTACGGGCCCCAATTTAAGTCTCAGGGACGAAGGAAAACCGGTTGATTTTGGGTTAGGTTTTCCACCAACCCGCATTTCACAGTATTAAGAAAAAATTTCTGTTTCTAATCCTAGTTGTGGAAATTAAAGGGATTTAAGAATACTGGGGTTTGCTCTTTCAAAAAGACTTTCAAAAATCTTACATACCTTTTACTTTTTTACTTTCAAAACAGGAGCGAACTGCATGGTAAAGCGGCAAAAGGGGGGTGGGGACATGGGGAAGGTACAAAAAAAAGGTGCCCCTTTCCCCAGTGCTGGCGCAAAACGCAATCACGGACTCGGGTTTGGCAGGACCTCGGCCTGTCATCGCGGGGTCAGGGCCCTGTGCTCATAACAAACAGCGTCGCCAATTGTTCTTCAGGGTTAATTCACCGCATCCGCATTTTACCCCCTCATTAATACCAAGGGGGTTGCATCATCACTTGTGGTGACCCAGAAATGACATCGCATTCCTTCCCCGTGACCCGGGGCATTAACAATGACCCAGCCCCTTTATTAAACCTGCTGGGCCTTGCAAAGCAGGTTAATGAGATCAGAAGATACAGCATTTCTCGAAACACATATACTGCAAAACAGAATATTGAGTGTTCCCCCAAGTCCCGCAAATGCTGCTCAATCCCCTATTATAAAAGGACATCAAGGTAAGGACCCCCCTCAAATTACTTTTAACTGTTCCCATACTTCTGATGATGCCGCTTTTTGAGGTGAAACATGTGAAGGGGAAAGGGGGCTGATGTATAGCAACACAATGATTTTCTTATTTAAACTACACATGGAGGAAAAGTTTTCCCCTCGTATATAAGGTGAACATTTCGAGCCAGAGATTTTTCCTGGTCTATCTGCCATGCTTTACCCTTTCTGATCCTAGCACACAACATTTTTAGGTTTTTTATTAAGAATACAAGTATGTTTTAAAAGGTGATGTTATGACACGATCCTCAGGGGGATTACTCAAAACAAATACAGGGGACCAAAAAAATAAGTAAAACATCAAGGTATATAGGAATTTTTTAAAATCATTTTAAAATGCTAAAGGGAAAAATTTTTAAAAAACCCCTGGGAATTTCTTATTTTTCCCAGTTTTTTGATAAAAAATTGTTTAAGCCCCTCCCAAAAAGCTTTTTCCAAATCCTATAAAACCTTGATGTTTTTACTTTATTTTTAGTGTGCCCTGATATTTGTATTAAAATGTATGCATTGCCTTTTTCCATGTGCACCTATCTTACTTTTTTATAAGGGTGTGCACACCAACCAAATTTTTTAGTCTATTTGAGGAATGGCAACCTCATTGGGGTTGCTGCACTCGCCACCTCTTTTTAAAAAACCTGCAGGGTAATTTATAGCAATTTCCATCACTCCCTGAAATGTTTTATTGAATGGACTCCTAAAAATTGGGGGAAATGTTAGGTTGGGACTACCTGTACGGGGTCCCCCTTTACCTATTGGGAGGTGAGCTTAAACAATTTTTGATCAAAAACTGCAACTAGAATCCCAAGTTTTCATATTTCTTTGGCAGTAATGCATTTTCAAAAATTCCTATATACCTTGATGTTTTACTTAGTTTTTTAGTGGCCACTGATATTTGTTTTAGATGTATGCCTGTTGCCTTGCCAGTGTGCACCTATGCTTACTTTTTCAAAATATATGGATGTGCACAGCCTAACCAATTTTTGTAGTCTATTTGAGGAATGGCAACCTCATTGGCTTGCTGCACCTCCGCCTACCTCTTTAAACCAGTGCAGGTAATTCAGTACAATTCCTATCACTCCCTGGAGATGTGGTAGTCTGAATGGACTCCTAGTGAGTAACATGTTAGTGTTGGGGACTCACCTGTACTGGGATCCCCTTGACGCTATTGGGAGGTGAGCTTAAACAATTTTTATCAAAAACGCAAACTAAGAACCCAGTTTTCATATTTCCTTAGCAGTAATGCATTTTCAAAAATTCCTATATCCCTTTTATTTTTTTACTTAGTTTTTAGTGTCCACTGATATTTGAATTAGATGTTATGCTTTTGCCTTGTCCAGTTTTGCACCTATGCTTAGGGTTTTCAAAATATATGGATGTGCACAGCCTAACCAATTTTTGTACTCATGGGGTATTAGTCCTTTTAGTCATCAGTTTGTGTTTGGAGTCAGTTCTCTTCCCAGATTGATCTATTAACCTATGTTACTAAGGAATTCACTTATGGTCACAGGTCCTGATAGTAAACCTGACCCCAGTGTTGTAGATAATCATTTCTTCTCCTATGTCCTTCTTCCTGATATTTGCAGGGAGAACTGGGGTATGTCCACTTGTGCTACTAATACTACCCTGTGCCACTCCTGCTCCTAAGCAACTGTGCAACTTTGACTACGACTGTGAACCCATGCAAAGGTGCTGTTTTAATGGCTGTTATCTGAAGTGCGTTGGACCCGTAAGTATCACCGCCTACAGTATCAGAGAGATTACACTCACATAAAATGTGTTTCCACAAATATGCAAGAATTATCTGCAAAGAAATTGGAGACTTCTTCAAGTCGCGTGGAACAGTCACAGGGTTTATTATCTACAACATGTGGCTTCTGACATCTATGTGTGCGAAACTCTGTTTCCAGACAGAGACACAAGCTGCTCCTTCCCCCTCTCTCCCAGCAACACCTGAACCACCTCATCCAATATATTAGCATTGAGCAAACAGGGTATTACCTCTGTGGCCCTCACATAGAGGCCAACGTTTGAGAATGTCTTCTAGGGGAACTTTAGTTATGTAGATGAATCAGGGAGTGGCTTATCAAAGCACGGCTTATGGAAGGTGGGACTTACCAAATGTGTCTGACTATGGGTGTGACTTATGGAAATAAAACATTATGTTTCCAGAAATTTTGCCAAACAAATTATGGTGAAAAAATCATGGACACCATTAGACCTCATTTGCAAATACAGTGAAAGAAATAATTATTGGATCCCTTGCTGTTTGTGTAAGTTTGCCCACTGACAAAGACATGAACAGTCTATAATTTTAAGGGTAGGTTAATTTCAACATTGAGAGATAGAATATCAAAATAAAATCCAGAATATCACATGTATAAATATATAAATGTACTTGCATTTTGCTGAAGAAATAAGTATTTGATCCCTGGCAAACAAGACTTAATAATTGGTTGCAAAACCCTTGTTGGCAAGCACAGCAGTCAGATGTTTATTGTAGTTGATTATGAGGTTTGCGCACATGTCAGGAGGAATTTTGCTCCACTCCTCTTTGCAGATCATCTCTAAATCATTAAGATTTTGAGGCTGTCGCATGGCAACTCAGAGCTTCAACTCCCTCCATAAGATTTCTATGGGATTAAAGTCTGGAGACTGGCTAGGCCACTCCATGACCTTAATGTGCCTCTTTTTGAGCCACTCTTTTGTTGCCTTGGCTGTATGTTTTGGGTTATTGTCTTGCTGGAAGACCCAGCCATGACACATTTGTAATGTCCTGGCGGAGGGAAGGAGGTTGTCACTCAGGATTTTACAGTACATGGCTCCATCCATTCTCCCACTGATGCAGTGAAGTAGTCCTGTGCCCTTAGCAGAGAAACACCCCCAAAACATAATGTTTCCCCCTCCGTGCTTAAGAGTGGGGACAGTGTTCTTTGGGTCATAGGCAGCATTTCTCTTCCACCAAACACGGCGAGTTGAGTTAATGCCAAAGAGCTCCATTTTTGTCTCATCTGATCACATCACATTCTCTCAATCACTCCCAGAATCATCCAGGTGTTCATTAGCAAACTTCAGATGGGCCGACATATACGCCTTCTTGAGCAGGGGGACCTTGCGGGCACTGCAGGATTTTAAACTTTTACAGCATAATGTGTTACCAGTGGTTTTCTGGGTGACTGTGGTCGCAGCTGCCTTGAGATCATTTACAAGTTCCCCCGTGTAGTTTTAGGCTGATCTCTCACCTTCCTCATGATCAAGGATACCCCACAAGGTGAGATCTTGCACAGTGCCCCAGATCGATGTGGATTGACAGTCACTTTGTATTTCTTCCATTTTCTTACTATTGCACCAGCAGTTGTCTCCTTCTCAACCAGCGTCTTACTTATGGTTTTGTAGCCCATTCAAGCTTTGTGCAGGTCTATGATCTTGTCCCTGACATCCTTAGAAAGCTCTTTGGTCTTGCCCATGTTGTAAAGGTTAGAGTCTCACTGAGTCTGTGGACAGGAATCTTTTATAAAGGTGACTATTTAAGACCGCTGTCTTTAATGCAGGTAACGATCAGGAGCCTCTAACTGGTCTGTAGAAGCCAGAACTCTTAGTGGTTGGTAGGGGATCAAATACTTATTTCTCTCAGCAAAACGCAAATAAATTTATATAATTTATACAATGTGATTTTCTGGATTTTATTTTGGATATTCTATCTCTCAATGTTAAAATTAACCTACACTTAAAATTATAAACTGTTCCTGTCTTTGTCAGTGGGAAACTTCCACAATCAGCAAGGGATCAAATAATTATTTCCTTCACTGTATACAATAAGAAAAAACTGAGATAATAGAGGGGGATCTCAGTTTCAGATCTTCTCATCAGAGAAGAGACCAGTTATGAAGAGCTTCACTCACTTTATCTGTCCTGACCGGAATTACACACAACCAGTGATGGGGAAATTAAACACCCCCAGGTTATAGCTGATTGCTGGGTCCCAGCAGGGAGCACTGTGATGAACTTATTATCAGGAGACTCTTCTACCACATAGGGATTGTCCAGTCCTCACTAGAGATTGAGTCCTTCCTTCTATTTACTTATGTAATGATCGGTGATGAAAAAATGATCCAAGATCTTCAGGTTTTAATTTTTTTGGAAATTCACAAGAAAAGAAATATATATTGTCCTCTGTTTATTGCTCACTTCAAATTAGATTTTAGTTACTGGATTGGTGCAGGAAAACTCTGGCCACATCTGGTGGCAGAATGCACATTGGTGACACCAATAACTGTAAGGGAAGGAAAAAGAAAATTGTGGATGTAATGAGTAGAATCTATGTGATCCAATGTGACATCTTCTATCTTGTCTTCTAGAGGTTAGCAGTCCCTGTGGAGAAAGTCGAATGAAGAGCAACCATGGACAGGATCTGCCTGCTTGGATCCAAATCCTTCAGTGAAAGGTGGATCTCATGGATCAGCCTCTGTACACCCATCATATCTGCTGTCAGTAGTTGTAGTGTCTCCTCCATATTCAGAGTTCCATATTGTAGATGATCAGAGACATCAAGATTATTGTCATAATAGGACTTGTTATGTACAGTGTGGATCTATGATGGTGAATAAAGATGATTGAGCAGTTCCCTGTCGTCCATGTTTGCTTTGTAGTCGGGGTTTTGCTTGCTGCTGTTCTGGGTTCTGAGATTTGTTCCCAGTATATCCTGAAACTAAATGACCATTCCGGAGAGTTGTCACATCACGCCCATTCTCCCATCCTGACACCAATGTACTCAAGTCTATAGCCCTGTGAACCTTGGGTCACCAGTTGTTCTTCCATGGAGAACTATGGATAAAAACTAACCACTGCACACCAGGAACACCCCACAAGACCTGCCATTCTGGAGATGCTCTGACCCAGTCATCTACACATCACAAATTGACTCTCAGATCCTTACACTTTTTGCTGCTTCCATCATCAACGACTAAGTCTATCACTAGAACTTGTACAAGGATGGGCATATTACACTGCAGTACCTAAGTATTACAGTATATTAGTTAAAAAATTAAACAACTTCTAAGAACTTCACTGAATCGGTATCTCCACATCCATAGCAGCCTCACCTATAACAATATCTCATTGTTTACACTACACAGTACTCTGCAGGGGAATAAAACAGTTCAAAGAAGCCAACGTTGTTGTTTTTGTTCAACCTGTTCCCCCAAAAAAAGAGAAATATCAGAATAGAAAGTGATTAAGCATAATATCTACAGAGTGATGATGGTAATAAAATCTATAGGTAAAACAAGTCCTTACACAACTCCACCAGGAGGAATGGTATGAGGATATGATGACAAGAAATATTTCTATATTTATCTATATATTTATCTATATCTATAATATTCTCATCATCCAGCCATGTCTATAGAGATCATCCAGTCATATCTATAGAGATCATCCAGTCATATCTATAGAGATCATCCAGCCATGTCTATAGGGATAATCTAGTCATGTCTATATAGAATCCGCCATGACTATAGGTATCATCCAGGCATGACTATAGATATCATCCAGCCATGTCTATAGAGATCATCCAGTCAAGTCTATAGAGATCATCCAGCCATGTCTATAGAGATCACCCAGCCATGTCTATAGACATCATCCAGCCATGTCTATAGGGATCATCCAGCCATGTCTATAGAGATCATCCAGCCATGTCTATAGAGATCATCCAGCCATGTCTATAGAGATCATCCAGCCATGTCTATAGGGATCATCCAGCCATGTCTATAGAGATCATCCAGTCATGTCTATAGGGAACATCCAGCCATGTGTATAGGGATCATCCAGCCATGTCTATAGAGAGCATCCAGCCAAGTATATAGAGATCATCCAGCCATGTCTATAGAGATCATCCAGCCATGTCTATAGGGATCATCCAGATATTTTTATAGGAATCATCCAAACATGTATATAGAGATCATCCAGCCATATATACAGAGATCATCCAGCCATGTCTATATGGATCATCCAGCCATATCTATAGAGATCATCCAGTCATGACTATAGGGATCGTCCAGCCATGTCTATAGGGTTTATCCAGCCATGTTTATAGAGATCATCCAGCCATGACTACCGAGATCATCCAGCCATGTCTATAGGGATAATGCAGCCATGTCTATAGAGATCATCCACACAAGTCTATAGAGATCATCCAGGCATGACTATAGAGATCATACAGCCATGTCTATAGGGATAATCTAGTCATGTCTATAGAGATCATCCAGCCATGACTATAGATATCATCCAGGCATGACTATAGATATCATCCAGCCATGTCTATAGAGATCATCCAGTCAAGTCTTTAAGATCATCCAGCCAAAGTCTAGGAATCACCCAGCCATGTCTATAGAAACATCCAGCCCAAAGTCTATAGAATCATCCAGCCATTTAGATCATACCCTGATAAGATCATCCAGCCATGACTATAAGGTCATCCCCCATGTCTAAGAATCAACCCAAGTCAAA
>JAODAL010039372.1:0-38080 GCA_025379985.1 Phyllomedusa bahiana | reverse complement strand
GTGGCCCCCCTGGAGGGGGTGGGGCTCTAGGCCCCTCCACACTGTCCCCCCCTGGAGGGTGGTTTGGCCAGGCCCCCCCCACAGCTGTGTCCCCCTGGATGGTGGTGTTGGCTCTATGGCCCCTCCACAGCGGGGGCCCCCGGGATGGGGGTGTTGGGTCTATGGCCCTCCAGCAGCTGTGCCCCTGGATGTGGTGTTGGCTCTATGGCACCCTCCGCAGCTAGTGCCCCCCCCTGGATGGTGTGTTGGCTCTATGGCCCCTCCAGAGCTGTGTCCCCCTGGATGGTGGTGTTGGCTCTATGGACCCTTCAGCAGCTGTGTCCACGGGGATGGTGGTGTTGGCTCTATGGACCCTCCAGCAGCTGTGGCGCCCTGGATGGTGGTGTTGGCTCTAGGACACTCCAGCAGCTGTGTCCCCCTGGATGGTGGTGTCGGCTCTATGGACACTCCAGAAAGCGTGCCCCCTGGATGGTGGTTTTGGCTCTATGGACCCTCCAGCAGCTGTGTCCCCTGGATGGTGGTGTTGGCTCTATGGACCCTCCAGCAGCTGTGTCCCCCCTGGATGGAGGTGTTGTCTCTATGGACCCTCCAGCAGCTGTGGGGCTCCTGGATGGTGGTGTTGGCTCTATGGCTCCTCCTGCAGCTGTGTTCCCCCTGGATGGTGGTGTTGGCTCTATGGACCCTCCAGCAGCTGTGGGGCCCCTGGATGGTGGTGTTGGCTCTATGGACCCTCCAGCAGCTGTGGGGCCCCTGGATGGTGGTGTTGGCTCTATGGACCCTCCAGCAGCTGTGGGGCCCCTGGATGGTGGTGTTGGCTCTATGGACCCTCCAGCAGCTGTGTCCCCCTGGATGGTGGTGTTGGCTCTATGGCCCCTCCAGCAGCTGTGTCCCCCCTGGATGGTGGTGTTGGCTCTATGGCCCCTCCAGCAGCTGTGTCCCCCCTGGATGGTGGTGTTGGCTCTATGGACCCTCCAGCAGCTGTGTCCCCTGGATGGTGGTGTTGGCTCTATGGACCCTCCAGCAGCTGTGTCCCCCCTGGATGGTGGTGTTGGCTCTATGGACCCTCCAGCAGCTGTGGGGCCCCTGGATGGTGGTGTTGGCTCTATGGACCCTCCAGCAGCTGTGGGGCCCCTGGATGGTGGTGTTGGCTCTATGGACCCTCCAGCAGCTGTGTCCCCCCTGGATGGTGGTGTTGGTTCTATGGACTCTCCAGCAGCTGTGTCCCCCCTGGATGGTGGTGTTGGCTCTATGAACCCTCCAGCAGCTGTGTCCGCCCTGGATGGTGGTGTCGGCTCTATGGACCCTCCAGCAGCTGTAGGATGCAGTTGGCTTCAGATACCTGTGGCAACCTACTAGGACCTTATTGAGTCACTCCCCACCCATCCAGCTGCTGTCTGTGCTGTAGGCTTTAAAGCTTTGTCACATAACCCAATGATTTACCAAATAAACATTTGTAGGTTGAGGCCTGTTCTGTGTAACTGGATATTTGATCTTTTTAATGCACATTAGTCTTCCTGATGATTGGACAGCATGAAGGCCCCATTTCCCTGCAGATAGCTGTTGCTGCTCCTAAGACTCCTAAGAAATGATAATTGCCCATTGGGAGCGACAATTGACTTACAGATCAATCAGTGCTGGATCATTGTCTAAGAAGGCCAGAAGTCAAACATTGGGCCTTATATATGAAAAGTGTCTCACAGTAAGACTGTCTTTGTTGGTCATAGCAACCAATCAGAGCCCAAAACAGCCAATCAGAGCACATAGTCACCAATCAGAGCCCATTGTGACCAATCAGAACCCATAGCCACCAATCAGAGCCCATAACAACCAATCAGAGCCCAAAACAACCAATCAGAGCCCATAGCAACCAATCAGAGCCCATAGCAACCAATCAGAGCCCAAAACAACCAATCAGAGCCCATAGCAACCAATCAGAGCCCATAGCAACCAATCAGAGCTCATAGCAACCAATAAGAGCGCATAGCAACCAATCAAAGCTCATAGCAACCAATCAGAGCTCATAGCAACCAATAAGAGCACATAGCAACCAATCATCGGTCACAGCAACCAATCAGAGCCCATAGCAACCAATCAGGAACCATAGAAACCAATCAGAGCTAAACTTTTATTTAATAAAGTGCGCTGGGAAAATAAAAGCTGAGCTCTGATTGGTTGCTATGGGCTCTGATTGGTGGCTATGGGCTCTGATTGGTCGCTATGGGCTCTGATTGGTCGTTATGGGCTCTGATTGGTCGCTATGGGCTCTGATTGGTCGCTATGGGCTCTGATTGGTGGCTATGGGCTCTGATTGGTGGCTATGGGCTCTGATTGGTGGCTATGGGCTCTGATTGGTCGCTATGGGCTCTGATTGGTTGCTATGGGCTCTGATTGGTTGTTATGGGCTCTGATTGGTGGCTATGAGCTCTGATTGGTTGCTATGGGCTCTGATTGGTGGCTATGGGCTCTGATTGGTTGCTATGGGTTCTGATTGGTGGCTATGGGCTCTGATTGGTTGCTATGGGCTCTGATTGGTTGTTTTGAGCTCTGATTGGTTGTTATGGGCTCTGATTCATCGCTATGAGCTCTGATTGGTTGTTATGAGCTCTGATTGGTGGTTATGGGCTCTGATTGGTTGCTGTGAGCTCTGATTGGTGGCTATGGGCTCTGATTGGTGGCTATGGGCTCTGATTGGTTGCTATGAGCTCTGATTGGTTGCTGTGGGCTCTGCTTGGTTGCTATGGGCTCAGATTGGTTGCTATGGGCTCTGATTGGTTGGTATGGGCTCTGAGTGGTTGTTATGGGCTCTGATTGGTGGCTATGGGTCCTGATTGGTCGATATGGGCTCAGTATCAGCTCTGATTGGTTGCTCTGGGCTCAGTATCAGCTCTGATTGGTTGCTATGGGCTCAGTATCAGCTCTGATTGGTTGCTATGAGCTCTGATTGGTTGCTATGGGCTCTGAATGGTTGCTGTGGGCTCTGATTGGTCGCTATGAGCTCTGATTGGTTGCTATGGGCTCTGATTGGTTGCTATGGGCTCTGGTTGGAGAAGCCCAGTTTGTGTGGCCTCAGCCAAATAGTAGTACCAGCAGCACAGAGGTCGGTCCAAATAACAGTGCCATACAGTCCCTAATCAGCAGTCAACGGACCCTCCGCAGTAGCCACACCACACTGGCTTTAAGTCCTAATGATCAAGAAAGTATAGGTGCTGCTAAGAGGACTAGTATATTTCTTGGGTAAGATTGTGGAGGAGGAGTAAAGCTTTTGGATCTCCACTATGGTCTTTGCACCATTGGATGTCTGATTTAAATTGAATCTGTCGCCAATTGCTTTTTTACTAATTAATACCAGACACTGATCCATTTTCATTTCTTCTTCGCCGTTTTTATTTTCTGACTCTGGATTTCTCAATTCTGTTGTCTGTTTAGGATTATGGGGGCGGCATCTTGCCAGGGCTGCTTTAACAGCATTTAGAGAGATGCTTTACAGCAGCTACATGGACATCAGAGCCTGTGAACAGGAGCAGACCCATTGACTTCTATAGGAGAGTGTTCTGGGCTCTGTGACCTGGGAAGAAGTCAGTGTGCAGGGAGGGGGAGCTGTGACATCTCCTATTGTGACTGGTGGATCCTTCTATAGGAGAGTGTTGTGGTCATGCTCTGTGACCTGGGAAGAAGTCAGTGTGCAATGAGGAGAGGGAGAGCTGTGACATCTCCTATTGTGACTGGTGGATCCTTCTACAGAAGAGTGTTGTGGTCATGCTCTGTGACCTGGGAAGAAGTCAGTGTGCAGGGAGGGAGAGCTGTGACATCTCCTATTGTGACTGGTGGATCCTGTGTTATCTATAGACATTGGTGTCACCTTTCAGTGTAATCCTGCCTGTGCTGACAATGAGGAGACTGCAGAGAAGTGATCTCTACAGAACAGGAAGTGTCAGTCTATGATTAGGCCTAGTGGCCAAAGTGAAAACTGCAGTTAAGAACTATTAAAAGAAATATTGAAAGTGATATGGAAAAATTAAAAAACATAAATTCTTAAAAAAATGTGTTTGACATAAAAGCTTGAGTTAAACAATAGGTTGTTTTTCATGACACGTTCCCTTTAAGGTAGACTGATGAGGAATGGTGCATATCCTCCTGGATATTCTTTCCCTATAATCTGCTTTCTCCATTAGTCTACAACTTACCTGTGATATCTTTGGGATCCCTCGGGGTCTATATCAGTGCTCCCCAATCTGCTGTGGATTGACATTGTCCCATTACACCGAATAGCTAGAGACTTCACAAAACCACATACATGAGTCAATGATGTCTACAGGGCTGGACCGGCCATCAAACTTACTGGAGGTTACTTACTGGGGGTTTTCCTGGAAGGCCGACTAAATTAGTGGTGCAGTGGGCACTGGCAATGCCATATGGGGCTTAGACCAAATGTAAAACTGCTAGCTACCGCCCCCTTATTGCACAGCTTTGGCCTACGGCTTGTCCTGTCTACCAAGCCAACCATCTAAACTGTGTGAGAAGACTTCGGCTTTCCTGCCCTGATAACCACTGTAGGCTGCGGGTGGCAGCACATCGGGATACAGGTAGTAACGTCACTGCATCACACTGCCTGGCTATTGCAGTAGTAGTTCATAGGCTGCTATAGACACCTGGTGGAGCTGAGGCAGCCTGATGCGGAAGCTGAATCATGGTCCTTGTGATGGATAAACCAGCGGGGGGGAGTGAATTCCATATTATTTTTTAATATCACCACCTGCACCTCACTGGTTCTGCTCCTGACCACACGGGCTACTTACAGGCTTCTGCTGGCAAGAAAGGTAAAGAAGCTTTATTGTTACTACACATAGGGCGACATGTATGTTTTTTGGAGTAACCTGCGCCTCCCGGCCCGAATCCCCCTGTCGGACGCAGGGATGCAGTGTTAGGCGCAGCGTTCGCCACTTTCAGCTGCGCCTCGCATGAAGGGGCGGGACGCGGCACGCTCAAAAACTCCGAGGCATGTGCGATGGCGAGTCGGCAAAGTGCGGCGCAGTGCAGCGCTCACCAGCTCCGACAGTCAGACCTGGTTTATTTTGGTCTAAATGCTCCGGCGGCGGCGAAGTGAAGCAAGAACGGAACGTGCGAGGAAACATACAGAAGATCGCAACAGAAATCTCGGCGCTCAGTTCCGTGCGGCAGGAGTATGATTCCAAAAAAATCGCCTTTATAAAGGCGGAAAACATTCTCAGAAAAAGAGCTCAAACCTCAAAAATAAAAAATAATAAAAAAAATCACTTTCCAAAAATCTAGAACGGCGCAATATCAGGAATTAGGATATTGGAAATTGCCGGGAAATACAGTAATTCAAATTCTGAAAGCGCTTCTCATTGGTCGGCATAAACCAGCCAATCAGAATAGGAGCGACAGTGAACCATTAAAACCTCTGAAGAAGTATTGACCAATCAAAATCAAATGCGGGACAGTTCAAAATACAGTAAAAAGGCAGAAACGAGCTGATTGGTTGAAGCGGCGGGGGCTCGTCCAGCTTAGCCAATCAGAGCGCGAGCTACTTTCTCATAGCGTTCTATGGGGAAAAGAAATTCAGAGCGAGCTCTGTGATTGGCTAAGTTAAAAGAGGCACGGTTATTTGGACCAATGGGAGAGCGAGCGACGCTCCTATGGGTTTTCTAATGCAATCTGAAATAAAACTGTACATGGCCGAAATCAAATTATAAGACTCACGAAGTTGTCCCGATGTGTATATACAACGAATGATAATATGGGGGTAAAGAAAAAAAAATATTAAATCAATAAAATCTTGTTTATTTCTTTATTTTCGTTACACTAATACTATTGATCCTTGGCTAACGAAAATAAAGAAATAAACCTGATTTTATTGAATTAATATTTTTTTTTTCGTTACCCCCATATTATTATTCATTTTATATACACATCGGGACAACTTCTGTAGTCTTATCATTTGATTTCGGCCATGTACAGTTTTATTTCAGATTGCATTAGAAAACCCATAGGAGCGTCGCTCGCTCTCCCATTGGTCCAAATAACTGCACGTCTTTTAACTTAGCCAATCACAAACAGTGCTCGCTCTGCATACCTTTTCCCATAGAACTCTATGAGAAAGTAGCTCGCGCTCTGATTGGCTAAGCTGGACGAGCCCCCGCTAGCTCAACCAATCAGCTCTTTTCTGCATTTTTACTGTATTTTGAACTGTCCCGCCTTTGATTCTGATTGGTCAATAGTTCTCAATAGGTTTTAATGGTTCATTGTCGCTCCTATTCTGATTGGCCGGTTTCTGCCAACCAATGAGAATAGCTTTCAGAATTTTAATTACTGTATTTCCCGGCAATTTCCACGATCCTAATTCCTGATATTGCGCCGTTCTAGATTTTTGGAAAGTGATTTTTTTTTTTTATTATTATTTTTGAGGTTTGAGCTCTTTTCTGAGAATGTTTTCCGCCTTTATAAAGGCGATTTTTTAATTCATACTCCGCACGGACATCTTTAATGATTTCTCGCTGTTTTCCAGCCTGTCTCGAATCGGAATACATGTGAGGCGCAGTCCCGCACTGCGCCCATGTCCCCACACTGTGCCCCACACACTGGCGAGGCGCAGGGAACTTTTCCCAGCATGTATGAGCGCACCTCCTCGGACGGCGAATCTTAGGCGCAGCCCCGCACTGCGCCTCAGTCCCCGCACTGCGCCTCAAACACTGGCGAGGCGCGGCGGACTTTACATGGAATGTATGAGCGCGCCCCAGTGCCGACATAAATCAGGCGCAGATTTCGCCGGAAAACCGGCGGAAAGGTGCGCCCCGACGTGGCGAGATTCATACATGTCGCCCATAGCCCTTACTTGATGTAATAGATTATATCATCTAATCACTGTATTGTTCACTGCCTTGGGGCTCACCAGTTCAGATGATTATTGGGGTCCACTAGTGGAGTTGATTTTTGGGGTCACCAGTGGAGTTGATTCTTGGAGCCACCAGTGGAGATGATTCTTGGGACCCAACAGTGGATGTGATTCTTGGGGCCCACCAATGGATTTTATTCTTGGGCCCACCAGTTGTGTATATTCTTTGTGTCCACCAGCTGAGTTGATTCCTGGGGCTCAACATTGGAGTTGATACTTGGGGCCCACCAGTGGAGTTGATTCTTGGGGCCCACCAGTGGAGTTGATTTTTGGGGCCACCAGTGGAGTTGATTCTTGGGCCCACCAATGGAGTTGATTCTTGGAGCCCACCAATGGAGTTGATTCTTGGGCCCACCAGTGGAGTATATTCTTGGAGTCCACCAGTGGAGTTGATTCTTAGGGCTCACCAGTGGAGATGACTTTCGGGCCCCACCAGTGGAGTTGATACTTAGGGCCACCAGGGGAGTTGATTCCTGGGGCTCACCAGTGGAGTTGCTTCTTGGGGCTACAAGTGGAGTCGATTCTTGGGGCCCACCAGTGGAGTCGGTTCTTGAGGGCCAGCAGTGAAGTTGATTTTTGGGGCCCACCAGTGGAGTTGATTCTTGGAGCCACCAGTGGAGTTGATGCTTGGAGCCAACCAATGGAGTTGATTCTTGGAGCCCATCAATGGAGTTAATTCTTGGAGCCCACCAGTGGAGTTGATTCTTGGGGCCACCAATGGAGTTGATTCTTGGGGCCCACCGGTGGAGTTGATTCTTGGGGCCCACCAGTGGAGTCGGTTCTTGGGGGCCAGCACTGGAGTCGATTCTTGGGGCCCCCCAGGGGAGTTGATTATTGGGGCCCACCAGTGGCGTTGATTCTTGGGGCCACCAGTGGAGTTGATTATTGGGGCCCACCAGTGGAGTTGATTATTGGGGCCCACTAGTGGAGTTGATTCTTGGGGCCAACCAGTGGAGTCGATTCTTGGGGCCTACCAGTGGAGTTGGTTCTTGGGGCCCACCAGTGGAGTCGATTCTTGGGGCCAAACAGTGAAGTTGATTATTGGGGCCACCACTGGTGTTGATTCTTGAGGCCCACCAGTGGAGTTGATTCTTGGGGCCCACCTATGGAGTTGGTTCTTGGGAGCCAGCAGTGAAGTTGATTCTTGGGGCCACCAGTGGAGTTGATTCTTGGGGCCAACCAGTGGAGTAGATTAGTGGGGCCCACCTATGGAGTTGGTTCTTGGGCGCCAGCAGTGCAGTTGATTCTGGGGGCCACCAGTGGAGTTGATTCTTGAGGCCCACCAATGGAGTTGATAAGGGGCGTTGCTAGGCTGGTTTATTCGGGGCACAAGCCCCGAATGAAACAGCCTGTGCCCCGAACCTCTTACCAGCTGTCCCGGAAGGAACGGCTGCCTGGGGCTCTTTAAACAGGAGCAGCGAAGGGGCAGCGTCATCAGACACTGCCCGACGTCAATGGAAGCAGGGGCCGCCCGCCCGGTAGCTACACTGTGAAGCCGGTGCTCACAGTGTGATTGATGGGTGAGGGGCCGGGAGCAGGCAGCAAAACTATTTGTCCAGTGCAGGCTTCCTCCTACCACCTCCCCTCTGTACAATGCTAGAGCCCCGGAGAGGAGAGGCTGGAGGGTGGGGGGGAGCCACAAGAAGCCCTCACATCACTGCCGGCCAGCAGCTATGTCACCATGTGCAGTGGACAACATGAAGCAGTGGTTCAGGTGAGAGAGGATATAAGAGTCCTGCAGGCTGCTTGACATCAGAGGATTGTGCCTGCTTTCTCCCACAGTTTTTCTGCCTCCTGCCTTGTGAGAGCCTTTTTCTGGAACGAGTTGTATTTTTGATGGTAACACAGAATGCACCGTATGTACATAAAATACAAATTCTTCGTGAGTTGGAATTAGGAAAAAACACAACTGTGCAATTTTTAGGAGTTTTAATTGTTCTGGAGTTCATTGTGTGGTATAAATGACATTATCTATATTCTGCAGATCAGAACAATTTGTGTGATAAAATATATGTCAACTTTAGACCTCATAAACCTCTGTGTCAGAGGTTCTGATTGGAACCTTCAGCACAGAGGTAAAAAACTAAAGGCAGGGGGATCTGTTCACTGCAGACACCCACGGCGCCCAACGGATCCTATTCATTACAGTGGGTCCGTCAGGTTTCTGCTGTGGTGTCTGTAGTTGAGAAGGAAGAAATAGTTGCTGTGGATTTTTTCTGTCTCAACAACAAACACCAGGCAGAGATCTGATGGACCCACAGCAAAAAACCTCTGACGCAGATGTGAACCAGGCCCTACAGGGGGGTTTCAGAACTACTTGTAGTTTGTCAGTCCATAAAGGGAGGATTTAAAAATAAAATATTTACCTTGTGAACCCACTAATTCAAGTGTCACAACAGTTCCTTGTGCAGCCAATTACAGGCAACGGTAGTGACCTGTAATTGGCTGCACATTGTCTGCAAATTCACAGTGAGCTAATGTTAATGTGAATTTTCCCCTTCTATTTTATGTTGCGTATACGTTCTTTTAGATTCTTTTTTTCAACAGTTATTGAAATAGGCATACAACTAGTGACAGAGATATAAGTTTCTCTGTAAAAATCCATGCCACAGCTCCCAATGGGGTGTGAAAAATGCTGTGTGAACCCAGCCCTACAGAGCAAAACATAACACAGAGGGCCCGGGCCCCGGATGTTTTGCGACCCTAGCAACGCCCCTGGAGTTGATTCTGGGGACTCATCAGTGGAGTTGATACTTGGGGCCCCACCAGTGGAGCTGATACTTGGGGCCACCAGA
Source organism: Phyllomedusa bahiana (assembly GCA_025379985.1). Classification (NCBI taxonomy): domain Eukaryota; kingdom Metazoa; phylum Chordata; class Amphibia; order Anura; family Hylidae; genus Phyllomedusa; species Phyllomedusa bahiana. Next base: position 28,372 of record JAODAL010039372.1, on the reverse strand, counting down.
GGAGGATATACTTGGGGCCCACCAGTAGAGTGGATACTTGGGACCCACCAGTGGAGTTGATTCTTGGGGCCCACCAGTGGAGTTGATTCTTGGGGCCCACCAGTGGAGTTGATTCTGGGGCCCACCAGTGGAGTTGATTATTTGGGGCCCCCAATGGAGTTGATTCTTGGGGCCCACCAATGGAGTTAATTCTTGGAGCCCACCAGTGGAGTATATTCTTGGAGCCCACCAATGGAGTATATTCTTGGAGCCCACCAGTGGAGTTGATTCTTTGGGCCCACCAGTAGAGTTGATTCTTGGGCCCACCAGTGGAGTTGATACTTGGGGCCCCCAGTGGAGTTGATACTTGGGGCCCACCAGTAGAGTTGATACTTGGGGCCCACCAGTGTAGTTGATTCTTGGGGGCCACCAGTGTAGTTGATTCTTGGGGCCACCAGTTTAGTTAATTCTTTGGGCCCGTCAGTGGAGCCGATTCTCGGGGCCCCCAATGGAGTTGATTCTTGGGGCCCACCAGTGGGGTTGATTCTTGAGGCCCACCAGTGGAGTATATTCTTGGAGCCCACCAGTGGAGTATATTCTTGGAGCCCACCAGTGGAGTATATTCTTGGAGCCCACCAATGGAGTATATTCTTGGAGCCCACCAGTGGAGTATATTCTTGGGGCTCACCCTACATCTACTGTACATCCCTCTTGCGTTGTGCCGCTTTTTCTCTGCCTTTGTCCCTGAGATGCAGCCCTAGACCTTTCAGTGGTCCAGCAAACATATCCTCCTCAGCTGCCAATGAAATAAAGCATCAACATGATTGTAGTCAAAACAATTTTCTACTGATATATTTCTTGTAACCTACGAAGTCTCCATATATATAAAGGCGAATATAAACCTGTGGTTGTTCTCAGTTTTATTCCTTACTAGGCTGACAAGTCCAACATTTCATTCAAGCATTATTCTCAGAGGCTCATTATCTGCAGGGGCCACGGAGGAGCCGGAGAAACATCCAGTAGGTCGGGACGAGCCTGGCTGGTACTGAAACGTGAGATCCTTTATGTTGATCCCTGATGCTTGAGAAGATGTGACATCACCTGAGGCCTCTCTTCATCAGGATCTTGGTGGGGATAGTGGAGGTGTCTCCGGCTGCCTAGTTCTTGTGTTCTCTGAAGCCGCACGTACAACGCCTGTTGTTTTACCCGTCATTGCTTCTATCTGTGGAAATCATCTCCGATCCCCTCTACCTTCCTCTCTTCTCTGCTCTGCAGGATTCTGGACTCAATTTTCCTTTCTCTTTAGGTATAGAGAATTTATTATCTATCTATCTATTTATCTCTCTCATATCTATCTCTATCTCATATCTATCTATCTATCTTATATCTATCTATCCCATACCTATCTATCTATCTATCTATCTATCCCATACCTATCTATCTAATATCTATATATCTATCTCATATCTATCTATATATCTATCTATCTCATATGTATCTATTTCTCATCTCTCTCTCAGATCTATCTACTTGCCTATCTATCTAATATCTATTTAATATCTATATTATTATTTATTTTAAATCACCATTCATTCCAGGGCGCTGTATGGCTATGTTCACATGGCGTATTTTGACGTGTACCTGTGCATGTCGCAATACACCTGCTGCTGAAAATAGGGCAGCAGAGTTATTGTGTGTTACAGGCTATTCTGAAGAGATGGATTTTCAGGTGACTTGTGACGCTAGTAAAGGTGGTGGAGTCTCTGATGTGTTGGGGCAGTGAGTTCCAGAGTGTGGGGGAAGCATGGGAGAAGTCTTGGAGACGGTTGTGTGAGGAGCTGACATGGAGAGAGCAGAGAAGAAGGTCCTGTGAGGAGCGGAGATTGCATGAGGGGAGGTATCTGGAGAATAAGGCAGAGATGTATGGAGGGGAGAGGTTATAGAGAGCCTTGTAGGTCATGGTTAGTAACTTGAACTGAATTCGCTGGGCAGGGGTTAGTCAATGAAGGGATTGGCAGAGGAGAGAGGCAGAGGAGAAAAGGTGGATCAGATGGGCAGAAGAGTTGAGGATTTGAATAGGATCAAACGTGCTAGACGGGAGGCTGCAGAGAAGGGTGTTGCAGTAATCTAGGTGGGAAATGATAGGAACGACTGTAATGTCGCTGTAATTTATCTGTGATGCTATAATGAGAAAACTCCTTTGAATTTCATCCCTTTAACATCACTGCATTGTAGGTGATCACCCCGGGCGACGACGCCCCTCTCAGTCATTCGCGCGACGCTGCGGCCCCTCTCAGTCATTCGCGCGACGCTGCGGCCCCTCTCAGTCATTCGCGCGACGCTGCGGCCCCTCTCAGTCATTCGCGCGACGCTGCGGCCCCTCTCAGTCATTCGCACATCAACAAGCTCTAAATTTCCTCCTTTGTTGCAGAAACTTTGAATAGAGAAAACATAGGTGCAGACGTTCTGAAATATGAGCATATATGAATGACAGTGCTGCAAACAGGTATGAGCTGAGCCATCAAGATGCGGAGAATTGGGCAAGATGCAATATCCTTGCTGACCACAAGATGGTGTTGTCACATCAATCTGAGTACTTGGACGCTATACGTGATGTGAAATTCAGCTACTGCTACAATCCCGTACTGCTGTGTGCCTGATGTCCAAGTCAGGACCCTAGTGACATTGTCTCCATAGTGGGTAAAATCACATGGCTGTGTCATGCAAGCGATCCAGTAAAATATACAGGCAGTCCCTGGGTTATGAACCAGATAGGTTCCTTAGGTTTGTTGTTATAGGGCTGTTCTCACCATAGACTTTGGCATATTGAAAGCATATGTCATCAAAGTCTGAAATATTGAAAATATAGGGAAATATGTAGGGAACGTGGCGCATCAAAGTTCATTTTCTCATCTTTTTTTCAGTGTATAATGCGCCTGAATATATGAAAGTGTTTTTTGTGCCTTCATAAATGATGTCTCAAGTTCCCCGCCCCTCGCCTGTGTGTTTGGTGCATCACAGAACTGAGACGCATAAGTAATGCCCCAAACATGTATAAAGGTTATAGATAGGCTGGAAATTTAAAAAAAAAGTCATCAGAATAGCATGTCAGTGATAGAAACTATGGTACTGATCCTGCTTAGTGGACCACAGGTCCCAGCAATACCTGTGCTGTGCTGGCTCTTGCTGTATGTAGATTAAAGAGTGAGAGCCCCAAAAATAAATTTCAAATTTAACATAGTAAAAAATAAAAATTTTAAAATCTGTGGGTTATTTAATGTAAAACTAGTTTTAAAGTCTATTAATTTTAAATACATTTTCTAGGAGTTTTTTTTTTATATTTTTGGGATATTACATATTTTTATATTAAATTAATATGATAACATTTTTTATTAAATTTAAATAATTAAATTTTATAGGAAAGGAAGATGCCTTTCGTGTCTAGAAAATGACAATTCTGTTCCAATTTTATTGCCTATACAATGCAATCGGCTGTATAGACAATCGTGCCCCCTAGTGGTGAAGTAACCTAGGGGGACTCAAAGTTAAAGTTAAAAAAAAAAAATGTTTTAAAGTTTAAAACAAATTAAAAGTTTAAATCACCTCCCTTTCACCATTTTGCAAATAACAAAATAAAATAATAAAAAAGTTCCCCATATTTGGTGTCACCGCATCCGAAAAAGTCTGATCTATTAAAATATAACATACCCTGAACATACCCTTGAACACTAGAAGAAAAAAATTCCAAGCAACAAAAACTACATGTTTTGGGTCATTTCACATCCCCAAAAAACTTGCTGCAGGTTTTCCAAACTGGTAACAATAAGAAGTAAAATTTAGTCTGCAAAAAATGCCGCCTCCCTCCGTCTGTAGATAGAAGTACAAAAAGGTTATCGGTCGCAGAAAATGGCACCACGGCAAAAATTTGAGAAATGCAAAATGTTTGGATTCTTTTTTTAGGTATCAAATCATAATGAAAACCCTACATGTTTGGTATCGCTGGATTCATATCAACCTGCAGAACACAGATAACACATCACTTATACAGAAGTTTGAACACCATAAAAACAAAGCCCTCGTAAACATGGCGCAACTACATTTTTTTCACATTTTGCCCCACTTAGAAGTTTTTGGACAGTTTCCCAGTCTATGCTGTAGTACAGTGAATGACACCATTAGAAAGTGAATCTTGTCCCGCAAAATAAAAGCCCTGATATCACTCTGTAGCTGGAAAACTAAAAAAGCTATGGCTCTGGGAATGTGGGGAAGAAAACAATAAAAGTCACAAAAAAATTAGGCTGCAGCGGGAAGGAGTTAACGCGTATTTGTATATCGTTTGGAACAGGTAAATTTTTTCAGTCAAAATTTTTTTTCAGTCATGGATAGTAGAGGGAAGGGCTAACACCTCTATAACGTGTTTTGCCGTCGGTGCACCGGTTCAGATTTCACCTCCCTTTCAGTCCCTAAAGGAAATAACCGGTCCCGCGCACCTCGGCTATGGGAGTCTGTGGGGCTCAGTGGGAAGATTTTCATTCCCGTATAAGGTTTCAGTCCATTGCGGTCCCTGACACCGTGTTGATTTCACTAATGGGGCACTGTTACTGTATTAGGCGTACTACTACAATGTTGATCCCACTAATGGGGTACTATTTCTGTGTTAGGGCTACTACTTCCTATTCTGCTCCTATTTTGTGTCTACTTTGTAATAGCAGGCGTCTCTATTTTCAGTATCTGACTGGCCATTTACCATATATAGGCTGGGATTTGATTCTATATCTTTACCTTCAATGGGCCTTGATATATTTTGTAGCCTTTTTTATCTGTTTTTATCCCAAGTATTTTCTTAATTAAATGTATTTTTGTTATTCTTGGCTTATTTTTTTGAGGCCATTGTTCAAGTGTCCTTTCAGGTGTTTTAGGTACTTTGGGCCTCACACATCAGCAGCACCCCTAGCATTAACCTGGTGCATGTTCTCGCTCATTCTTTTTTAGGCATATATCTGTACATTTCTTGCATTGATGCCTATATTTATGAAGCCGCGTGTGCACGTCTCCTGATGAAAGCACATTCCCATCTCCTCATGAATGTCATGAAATTCCTGAGCAGGACTTCAGACTCTTCCACCTCGATGTACCCACTTTATTTTCCAGAATTTTGCTGTAGTATTTACAGTCAAATTTACGGAGATGTTTTTTTTTTTTTGGAGTTTTTTTTTAATGCCTCAGATTAAAGGGGTTGTGTGAGAATTGAGTGATTTTCAAGGTGTGAGAACATTGCAGGATTTACTTGATGAAGAGAATAAGAATCGTGGGGAAGGCCCGTTCACCGATTTAAGATTGAAGAGTAAGAAAAATCCACCACCGAGACCCTATTCATGTGTTGATGCTTTTCTGAATGTGGTTGTGAGCGAATTAAGATCTTTATCCAGCTCAATGAATTGTGTTAATAACATTTCTAAAAATGAGAGGAGTGCTCTGAAATTGTTAGAACAGAACCAAGAGATAGTGATAAAACCCTCAGACAAAGGGGGAAATGTGGCAGTTCTGGATGTTGAAATGTACAAAGAGATGTGTTTAAAAAATTTGAGGGATAAAAGTTGTTATGAGGTCTTAAAGGAGGACCCCACTACCACTTTTAGAAATGAATTACTGGGGTTGGCATAAACAGAGTTATCTAATCACATCATAAATTATAAGGAATTTCAGTTTATTGTACCAGAATTCCCCAGAATAGCCACATTTTATGGATTGCCCAAAATCCATAAAGGAGTCACACCTCTTAGGGGCAGACCCATAGTGTCTGGTATTGGAAGTCTCACTCAAAAAGCAGGAACTTATATTGATCAAATTTTGAGGGGTTTTGTGACTGCATTGCCCTCATATGTGAGAGACACTATGGATCTGCTTCTTAAACTTGAAGGTCTGTATATTGAAGATGATGTAATTTTGGGGAGTATTGATGTCGAGGCACTCTACTCCTCAATACCCTACGAAGCAGGGATGAGAGCTACGAGATTTTTTCTGGAGACTAGAGGATTACAGTTTCATGCTCACAATGAGTTTGTTTTGGAATTACTATCTTTCATTCTACATAGGAACTACTTCCTCTTTGATGGAAAGATCTACCACCAGCTCAGGGGCACAGCAATGGGGAGCCCATGTGCTCCCTCATGCAAATGTGTTCCTGGGCTGGTGAGAGAGAACTGTGGTCTTCTCTGAACACCTGGAGGACTATACATCTAAGATCCTACTATGGTTAAGGTATATTGATGACGTTTTTGTGCTATGGAAGGGTACCGTGGACGATTTTAAGAAATTTGTGGAGATGCTGAATGTCAACTCCATAGGCTTGAAGTTTACATGCGAAGCCAATGAGTTCACGCTGCCCTTCCTGGATGTTTTGATCTTCAAGAATAATCAGCACACGTTAGATACAAAAGTCTATCGTAAGGCCACTGCCACTAATAGCCTCCTGAGATGGGAGAGTTGTCATCCTGCCTCCTTGCGGAAAGGAATTCCCAAGGGGCAGTATCTCCCAAACTGAATAATTTAAAACACAGGTAAGGGAACTAAGAGGCGGATTTCGGAAAAGGGGGTACCCAGAGAAGACTCTAAAAACCGCATATCAAGAAGCTTTAAGTAAAGACAGATCTAGTCTATTAAGACCTAAAAATGTACTGGAGATACCACTTGAATTAAGGGAAGATTTAAGAATTATAGGAGACTTTGACATCAAATCCGGTGAAGTAAGGGCGATTCTTGAGAAATATTGGAATATCCTGTTACAGGATGAGACATTAAAAAAAATTCTACCTGACCACCCAGCAATTACCTACCGAAAGGGTCGTAGTGTACGGGATTGTGTAGTGAAAAGCCATTTCACTCCTGTGAGAAAAGAGATGTGGCTGAGTCGGCAGCCTATGGGCTGCTTTCAATGTGGTAAATGTAAATTGTGTAAACATGTGACAAAATGTAAAGATTTTTGCAGTGCATCTACAGGAGAAAAAATTGAAATAAGGAATTTTATTAACTGTGTAACAACAGGTGTCATATACCTGGCTACCTGTCCCTGCCCTTTAGACTACGTGGGGAAGACTAAAAGAGAATTCCGGAGAAGAATAGGGGAGCATATGGGGGATATTAAACGGATTGCGGATACCCCCATAGCTAAACACATGCATCTAAAACAGAATGGACGTATGGAATTGCTAAATTTCAGAGGGATTGATTTACTTAGAAAACCCGAGAGAGGTGGTGATTGGGATCAATTAATCCTGCGGAAGGAATGTTTTTGGATTTATCGTTTGAACTGTATAAATCCTAATGGTCTAAATGAAGGCAATAATTTTTCATGCTTCTTGGACGGTTAAATTTTTTTTCTTACTGGCCAGTCATGCTAATTAATTCTGTATATGTGACTCCTTTTATTTGTGACTGTTGTAATATATATGTAATGTATTTTTTGTACTATAAGGTATTCTTTCCAGATATACTAATTGTGTGTTGTGTTGCCATCATTGCCACTGCGAAGCTCATGGTACTTTCTATTTAAGCCCCTTTTTAGGGGGGGATAGATTATCACTGGGGGTTTTGATGGATGCATATAAGCTTGAGAATTGATTTATGATGACTGCAAGCTTTGGATAAATTTGTCCTTGATATCTAAGGGCCATGTGTGCTAATATACCCTTATTTAAGATATTTAATGGCGTCTGATTTTTATTTGGGCCTGTACCTTAATTTACTTACGGTGTATAGGACCGGTCTGTAGCAAGTGATTATGCACATGGTGCCTTGGCAAATAGTCTAGTCGCTACCTTGGTGTAGCGCATATGTGTGTCCTGGACGAAAGCGCGTTTCTTTGGGGTGCTTGGTTTTGAGAGGTGAGGTTTGGGGTGCCTTTGTGTACATCGGTTGCTTAGACACTATGTGCGCATGCGCTCTTTGGCACAGTGGCTACGTTTAGAGCATCTATGCATTCTCTTTATTTGGCATTTATGAATGTTAATATTTATGGTGCTGCTGTAAATAGCCTAATTACCTCTTTGATGTGGCACTTATGTGCACCTTGGATAAAGGTATGTGTTTTCGGGGCGCTGTGCTTTAAATGGTGGTGTTCAGGGCGCTTCTGTATATATTGGTTGCTTTGATAATATGCGCGCCTGTGCTTTTTGACACAGCAGCAATGTTTGGGGCACCTGCGCACTCACTCTATTCGGCGGCGCTCGTACGGCGCATGCACGAAGGAAGCGCCTGTGCACTCACTCCATTCGGCGGCGCTCGTACGGCACATGTGCGAAGGAAGCGTTCATGCGCAGTGCGATGGTGTGAACGCTGAATCAAGGTGGCGGTCATAACAGTGACTGGTAGGTAAACTTTGTAGTTGGTTGGATGGCACCTTATTAGTATTATTTGGACCGCTGCCTTGAATTGTCCGGGTGGGCCTCTGATTGGCCATCTATCCTATTACTCGGGCTATATTAGGCTAAAGCTGGTTTGGCTTTAATGGGCTTACTGACAGTATGGACAACACCTTGTCCGAGACACCCCATATGTTCAGTCTATCTTGAACCCTGAACTTTTTACTGTGACCTACTGAAGAATAGGAGACTACTTCTCCTTTGTGAAACGCGTCTAGGTCTTGGTTTAGGCATTATTTTCTAGTCTTCTCACTCCCTTTAGGAGCTCTAGGGTTAAGTGAGGGGCTTGTTTAGGGTCTATTTGCAGGGTCGCTCTCTTCAGAGCGGGTGCTCCGCTAAAGGCGAGATTTAGGTTCAGAGATTGTTATGAGTGTAATTTTTCATTATTCCTTATTTTACTGTGATTGTATGTGATTACGGGACTCGCCCAGGTGATTCTATATATACTGCTACTGGGAGGTGGTGAGTATATTAAGAGTGTTGACTATATAGTATGCTTTATTCTTATTGAATTGCATTTTAACGGTTATATTAAAGGCTATGTTTTAAAGGGATTGTTTTTGGTAGTTAGATATATATTGTGTGAGAAATCACAAGAAAATCAGAACATATTATGGAGGAATACTAAAGATAAGCAGTAAATATGTCACAATTCAGTGTTTGAACTAGTTACAAATGCTGTTATATTGCACAATACCCTGTTGGATCTTACTCCTGACTGGGCTAGTGAGCTGAGCTACAGTTGCTAGGCGCACTCTCTGAAAACTACATTTCCCTCAAAGCCGCTTCCTCCCAGCTGATCTATAGATTCTATATACTATATCCACAACAAATTTATTTATATATAGCAATGTATACACACATATATGTGCACAAATTTATTTGAAACAATCTCCTTTCTACACCGCAGAGTCGTCCCTCACACCAGTCTCTAAGGCTGACTGAGCACAGCACACATGCTCAGTTATGCCAGTCAGCCAAACCAGGAAGTAAATCAGAGGGTCATTGTACACAGCATGGTTTCTTCAGATTTTTAGACGGTTTGCAGATCTGGAAATCGTCTGAAAACCATCAAGAAACCATCCCCACAGACTTTATTAGAAAATCCATTCAGTAGTTTACACTATATGGTTATAGGGGACAGGCGAATCCACAAGTTGCGGACAGAACTGTCCCCCAAACCATGCAAAAGATGATAAAATACCATCCGGATTCTTAAACAGAATCTGACCGACATTTTACATATGCCGTGTGGACGGACCCAGAGTCTGTCCTACTGCCTGTACTCTGTACTCTAGGACAAGTGGCCTTTTTCTTCTGCAATAATGATTACCCCCTAGACAAGACGAGCAGACTTTTATAATTTAAGCATTATTAAAATTAAATTATATTAAATTTAATTTAAATTAAAATTCTTTAGGCATTTTTCCATTCTGACATGTAGTTGTAGTTGACATGCATTTATTTTTCTTCTTTTCCCAGAGAACCCTTTTAAGGAAAAGGTTCTTCCATGTGGAGCAATGAGAATCATACTTTAACCTTACGCCTATAAGGAAGAGCCTTGGGTGCAAGTTCGGACTGGTCCATAGGGGAGAAGGGGAGGCATGTGTAGTAATGTAAACTAGATGTAGGGTGGGCTCCAAAAATCATCTCCACTTGTTGACCCCAAGGATCAACTCGACTGGTGGGCCCCGAAAATCAACTCCACTAGTGGGACCCCAGGATCAACTCCACTGGTGGGCCCCAGGGATCAACTCCACTGGAGGGCCCCAGGGATCAACTCCACTGGTGGGCCCCCTGGATCAACTCCACTGGTGGGCCCCAGGGATCAACTCCACTGGTGGGCCCCGAGAATCAACTCCACTGGAGGGCCCCAGGAACCAACTCCACTGGAGGGCCCCAGGAACCAACTCCACTGGAGGGCCCCAGGGATCAACTCCACTGGAGGGCCCCAGGAATCAACTCCACTGGAGGGCTCCAGGGATCAACTCCACTGGTGGGCCCCGAAAATCAACTACACTGGTGAACCGAAAATCAACTACACTCGTGGGCCATAAGAATCAACCCCACTGGTGGGCCCCAGGGATCAAATCCACTGGTGGGCCCCGAAAATCAACTCCACTGGTGGACCAGTTGCTTAATCATAGGTCCATTATTATGGTAACCGAAAGTGATGTCAGACAGGACTGGAAGTTAGGTTGAAACAAGAATATCATGTCACCTCCTAAAACCCTTTAATCCAACATGCCAACTCTCCCGCTTTTGGCGGGGGAGTCCCGCTAATGGGAGTCCCGTCCCCCCCCGCCACCCTGGCAGAGTTGGCGAACCTTCTGCTGCCAGCAGGCAGCGGGGGTTCTTAAAATGACCACGGCGCCAGAGTAGCGCTGGTGCGCTACTATGGCGCCGCCGGGCCGCTCCTACAGGAGGGTGAAGCAGCCGCAGCGGCCGCTCACCCGTCCGGAGACTCTCACTGTGCAGGGAGGAGGCAGGAGAGATCGTTCCCCTCCTACCTTCTCCCCCTGTATGTACAGCGCCGGCCGGTGCGCGCTGTACATACAGATCAGCGTCGCAGTGGGGTGTGACCCGCAGCTGCACCCACTCTCCCTGCGACGCTGAGGAGCTCGGCCATGAGATGTCCGGAGCTGCAGGGAGCCTGGTGAGGTAAGTGGCTTTTATTATTTTATTTTTATTAGCTATAAGGGGCATCTACCTGGCTACAAGGGGGCAACTACGTGGCTACTACAAAGGGGGGCAACTACCTGGCTACAAAGGGGGTAACACCTGGCTACAAAGGGGGCATCTACCTGACTACTACAAAGGGGGCAACACCTGGCAACTACAAAGGAGGCTCTACCTGGCTACTACAAAGGGGGGGCTCTACCTGGCTACTACAAAGGGGGCCTCTACCTGGCTACTACAAAGGGGGGCTCTACCTGGCTACTACAAAGGGGGGCTCTACCTGGCTACTACAAAGGGGGCTGTACCTGGCTACTACAAAGGGGGCTGTACCTGGCTACTACAAAGGGGGCAACACCTGGCTACTACAAAGGGGGGCTCTACCTGGCTACTACAAAGGGGGCAACACCTGGCTACTACAAAGGGGGGCAACACCTGGCAACTACAAAGGAGGCCTCTACCTGGCTACTACAACGGGGGGCTCTACCTCGCTACTACAAAGGGGGGTTCTACCTGGCTACTACAAATGGGGGATCTACCTGGCTACTACAAACGGGGCCACTACCTGGCTACTACAAAGGGGGCCTCTCCCTGGCTACTACAAGGGGGGCCACAACCGGGCTACTACCAACGGGGCCGCTACCTGGCTACAACAAAGGGGGCCTCTACCTGGCTATTACAAAGTGGGCCTCTACCTGGCTACAACAAAGTGGGGCTCTACCTGGCTACTAAAAAGGGGGTCTCTACCTGGCTACAAAGGGGGCCTTCCGGCTACTACAAAGGGGGGCTCTCCCTGGCTACTACAAAGGGGGGCTCTCCCTGGCTACTACAAAGGGGGCCTCTACCTGGCTACGACAACGGGGGCCGCTACCTGGCTACTACAAAGGGGGCCGCTACCTGGCTACTACAAAGGGGGCCTCTACCTGGCTACTACAAAGGGGGCTCTACCTGGCTACTACAAAGGGGGCCGCTACCTGGCTACTACAAAGGGGCCTCTACCTGGCTACAACAAAGGGGGGCTCTACCTGGCTACTACAAAGGGGGGCTCTACCTGGCTACTACAAAGGGGGGCTCTACCTGGCTATAAGAGGGCTCTACGCGCACCGCCCTCTTCAATCTCCTGCTTTTCCACTTTCAAAAGTTGGCAACTATGCTTTAAACAACCCCAACCCTAACTAAGGGTTAGGGTTTTGGTTTGGGTATATATAGAATCTATAGGGCATTTATGATTGCTCTATTGCAACCTGAGGAATATTCTGTGATATCAGAAGAACACAGAAAAAATGGAAAATTATGTAAATGGTTTCCCTACAGTGTCAAGCCCCAGAAATCAAGTGCAGCTCTAAAAATGAAAAAAAAACAAAAAACCTTAAAATTCATCTTTTGACCAGTTAAAGTAACACTAAGGACCATATGTATGAAAACTGTCTAGCAGTAAGACTGTCTTTGTTGCCCATAGAAACCAATCAGAGCTCATAGCAACCAATCGGTGCTCACAACAACCAATCAGAGCTCATAGCAACCAGAGCCCATAGCAACCAATCAGAGCTCATAGTGACCATTAAGAGCTCATAGCAACCAACCAGAGCCCATAGAAACCAACCAGAGCAGATAGCAACCAATCAGAGCCCATAGAAACCAGAGTCCATTGCAACCAATCAGAGCTCAGCTTTCATCTCATACAGTACTCTGAAAAACAAAAGCTGATTTTTGATTGGTTGCTATGGGCTCTGATCGGTTGCTATGGGCTTATTGGTTGCTATGAGCTCCGATTGGTTGCTATATGCTCCAATTGGTTACTATGAGCCCTGATAGGTTGCTATGGGCTCCGATTGGTTGCTGTGGGTTGATTGGTTGCTATGTGCTCTGATTGGTTGCTATGGGCAGCAAAAACAGGCTTACTGCTAGAAAGTTTTCTTACATAGGGTCGTTAATGTTACTTTAACAGGTCAAAAGATGAATTTTAAGTTTTTTTGTTTTTTTTTTAGAACTGCACTTGATTTCTGGGGCCTGACACTGTACTGCTAGACATGTAAGGCCTGCAGCTAATCTATGTATAAGGAACCTGACATTGTTAGCAGGCACAAACAGTCCTTACTGTTATGTACTATGGAGCTTTAGGTTCTCCATATGCCGCTGTTTAGTGCCTATAGTAAGACTTGTACAACTTGGCAGGAACTGGGGGCTATAACTGCTCGGTTATGCTCCCGGATTGAACAAGAACACTCAGTTACCATTTGGGAACCAACAGGGAATGCTCCCAAAATGGCAGGTAAAGCCCCTGGATAACTGGAACCTCTCATTTTGGGATGGCGTTTGCACAAACCACTTTGCTGCGCTGCAAGCCCAGGCCATGTTTTGTGCAGGCCTGCTATAGAGTGGACGGCACAGTGGGCTCCCAGGGTTTTCCCCATAAATGACCTCCATGTCCTGACACAAGGAGCCCATATATCGCTCTCGGTGTTCCTTTATCAGTCATACAACAGATATAAAGTAATGCTACTCATATCCTGGACACAGTGAATGTTCTCAGCACTGGAGATATGTGATATAAGGTAGTGATCACAGGTGTAGATAGTCTTTCCCATGAAAAAAACTTCGCCTGGCTCCATAAATCTGAAATGGTGATAAAGTATAACAATAAAAAAAAGGTTTGTTGGATCCCCTCGGCTCTAAAAGATCTAATCGGGCACCATATGAAAGTCAGCTTTTTTTGGGGATTTAAAGTGCAGGCCATTCCATAGATAAACTAATATTTTTATTTAGAAAAAACGCGTTTGTGTACGGGAACTTCTCAGGTTCCCCGAAGATGAAGGGCGACTGCTGAATTTGGGTGTTAATGCCAAATTTCATGCGTAATAAGGGGCCTGAATGCGCCTGATTTTTGAACTGTTCTGAGCATGTGGACCCGGGTGAGGAGCTCTCGTCCCTGGCGTATCCCCCGGAGACAAACTGTAAAAAATGGATCACTAAAAAGGGGCAATAAAACAAAAACGGTGCAGAATTTTTTATAAAGATGAATGGTGAAAATGTTTGTTTTTATTTGCAATTCCCCGTCAAATTTTTTTTCGGGCAAAACCCCCTTTTCTAAAAATTTGGGATATAAATCAAGGTGGTTGTGGCGACAGAGCAAACTAAAAAAGGGGGGAGCATATTGTGAATATAATCTGTTCTTTATTACGCTAAAAAGGAAACAAAAAGAACGTACTGCCCCAGGGACCGCTTGTCTTTTCTCTTCTCTTTTCATATATAACAATAGACTGTATTCGAAAGCTCAGGAAATTACCAAGCAACAACCTTCTGACAATAATCTGCGACACATATAGGAGGCATCGAAGCGACATGACTGATCACCTCTAAATGGCGGCGCCAAATTTATTATGTATTAGGACCAGCTGGTTACACCAAATACTTCATACCCGTATGATACCCATCAGCGTGCCCAGCATGTTGTGAGTTTTTCACTGAATGTATTAGGGCGACCATCTGGCCCCAAAAAAACCCATTCTTTTTATATGAATTGCTGTTCATACTGCACTATTGAGAAATGTGCCCCACGGTGCATTTTTAATTTTTTTCTGCAAAATTTTGCAATCACAATTTCCAAATTTCAGTGCAAGGAACAGTCATAAATATTTATGTCATTATCTATCTATCTTATATAAAAAAAACGACAAGTTTGTGCAAAATTGTCTTCTCATTATATTTACATCTCTAAGTTACTTACATATGTAGCAGAGCTGAGTTTGTGCAAAATTGTCTTCTAATTATTTTACAGCTCTAAATTACCTACATATGTAGCAGAGCTGAGTTTGTCATAGTCATGTGTGTATTATCCATAATGTTTTATAAAGGGTACAGAGGAACAGGAGCTGTTATGTCAGGAACCATCCACATGTCTATGGCACACACAGAAACCGAGGTGTAACTAAAATTCAAAGGGCCCAATAGCAAAAATGAGACGAACCCCTATCACCTAATGAGGGAAGACGAAAACTGCAGTAAAAGTAGCAATAATTAAAGGTTTGAACAATAGCGCCATATATCAGAGAACCCACGGGAGAGCAGAGAACAGAAAACCAATTACCTGTCATTCCCTACAATATTCATGCACCCAAATGGGCCCCTCAAAGCTCTGGGCCCGATAGTAGCTCTGTTAGCTATAGTTACACCCATGCTTAGAAGGATTGTCCCTTTCGGAATATTGTATTAAGAGACATGGTGCTAAAGAGTTTTTGGGTGGGGATTTTGCATAAATGGCCTATCCCTAGGACGGTAAACGACCCGCAGAATGGGGGGGCAGCGGCATATGCTGGCTCCTGTAGATAGAGCGTCATCTGCAGTCGGTGGCGTCTCAGAGAGCTGTAGTTTGTAGCGGGCCGACATGCAGGGGAAGCTATCTGGAAAAGTTAATGAACCTCCCAACTTTCTAGATGGTCAAATAGAGGGACAAAAAGGAGTAAAGAAAATCAAGATTTGGTTAAAAAATATTCACTTCCCTTAAAAGTGGGAAACTTTGGAGGTATGAACCTCCAGTTCCCTGGTATCACACGGACGGCCTATCTTAATGGGTCCCTGAACACCTCCTTTTAGCTGCAGTGACCACCTAAGGTTCCATAAACCTTCAATGGCTGATAACTGAAGGCTCATTGGGCCGACAGCTATTCCTCTTGACTTCCCTATATACATGCACACTCAACTCAGCCAAGCGTGTATGTATATGTGAAAGCTGCATCTAATTTCTGGTGGCGAGTTATATCTGCAAGAAGCAAAAGGATTAGGGGTTGAATTTAACATGCCCAATCCTTATGCCCCAATATCATGTTAGGGGAGAGTCAGAAGACCCCCATACATACTGGACAGCTGATCAGCAGGGTTGGCCTACTATTGTCTAATGCAGGGGTCCTCAATTTGGGCCCGCGGGCCGCTGCGGCCCCGCCGGGGGATTTTTACCCGGGCCCGCCGCTCCATCCGCCGGCCCCTGCCGATCGTTTGACTGTAGCAAGGCCCCGGCGGGGCAGCGGCGGAGCCCCCCGTTCCCCCTTTTCATGGTGCGTTCTATAAGCTGGCCCCTGCCGTTGCGCTGTTCGCGATGCCTCCCGTACCCCCCACAGCACCTCCCATACATGGGAGGTGCTGCGGGCGGTGACAGGAAACAGGGAGAGCCATCTGAGCAGCACAACAGCAGGGGCCAGCTTGGGGGGGGGGGACACTATGGAGTGATGGGAGGTGCCTAGGGCGGACCCTTGCATATAGGGAGGTGTCTGTAGTGAGTGGGGGAGGGAGGGACACTCTGCAAGTAAAAATTGCAGATTGTCCCCCCTCCTCCCTCACAGACATCCCATATACTGCAAGTGTCCCCCTCGGGCACCTCCCATCAGCTCCAAGGTCCCCCCCCCCAAAGCCCGACCAGGCGCCGCTGAGGCTGACTTCCGGGAGCGGATTGAGGTCATCCCGCATTCCCGCCACAGGAGAGAAGCCATGAGGGGGCAGGGCGGAGCCAGGGAGTCCCGGGGCAAAGTCCTCCCCCCCGAGACCCAGGGCAGGATCCCCCCTCTCCTCCAGACTCAGGGAGGGAGCCACGGGTTTGCCAGGCAGAAGCCTCCCTCCGAGAGGCAAGGCAGGCCCTGGAGTGCCAGGGCAGAAGCCCCCCCCCGAGACCCAGGGGGAGGATCCCCCCTCCCCCTCCAACTCAGGGAGGAGCCTCCACTTTTTCCTCCAGACTCAGGGCAGGAGCCCTCCACTCTCCCCCAAAACAGGGGGAGCCCTCCACTTCCTCCCGATCAGGGCAGGAGCCCCACTTCCCCCCAACCTCCGGTCAGGACAGGAGCTTTAGAAGGGCCAACTTTTCGGACAGAGGTGACCATTTTTAGAAACCTATAATTATTATGGATTGTAATGTGCTTTCCCCCGTCCCCGTTGCATGTTTAGCTTTTTAGGTGTCTGGGGAAAGGGGGGGGTGAAGAGTTTAGAGCTCACAATGTCGGAAAATTTGTTATAGATTCCACAGTTTTCCCCTGACAAGTTTGTCTCGTCTGCAGGGGATTATTCCTGGCCCCCACCCTGATTATTGCTAAGCACACTTGATTGGGAGAGCTGGAATCTATAACAAATTGGTCACATGGGAATTTAAAAAAATGTTGTCAGGTGAGTGACCAGTAAGCTGCATATACGAACAAATCCCTGTGGGTTAAAAGTGAAAAAAAAAAGTGAAACACAAAAAATAACATGTACATTCTCTTTCCCTTTACAAACACCCATTACCGAAAAAAGATCCAAAAATAAAGAAGCATATTTGGGAATTTCCAAGTATGTAACAACCCGCCCCATAAATCTGTCATGTTTTTAAACTGCACGGGGAACCCGTAAAAAAGTAGAAATTGTGATTTTTTTTCATCCCTCAGCATGTAAAAGGGAATAAAAAAGTGATCAAAAAAGCCAATAAATTCCAAGTGACACAAGTAAAGTTGGTTCATCCCGCAAAAAAAGTCCTTACGCAGCTCCGTATACAGAAAAATATAAAAGTTATGGCCATCAGAAGACAGCGATGCATAAATAGTGTTTTACACAATAAAAACTTTTTATTTTAAAAAGCGCTTCAACATGAAAAACTATATAAATTTGGGTATCGCCGTAATCGTATCGACCCCCAAAGTAAAACTTTTTTTTTAAACTATATTCCGGCCCCCCAATGGTCTGAGGGAATGTGAACCGGCCCCCGGTTTAAAAAGTTTGAGGACCCCTGGTCTAATGTATATGGGGGCTTTTACCCCCGGAATAACAGATGGCAGATTTGTAGATGACAGGAGCAGCAGTGTGACATACCCTGGTTCCCCGAAAATAAGACATCCCCCAAAAATAAGACCTATGAAAATAAGTGCATTTTTGTATATACAGAAATATCCATAGATGAAGTCAATGAATACAAATATTAGATGATTCCTGACTTTCCCCCCTTTATAGAATGCACCACTGCACGTCCTGAAGCAACGAACATTTTAATTATCACTAAAACTATCACTCTCACCATCCTCATCATATCTATCGTCCTGTTCAAACAACAGTTCAAAAAACCTGTCAATTTTTTCCTGCAGGAGGCGTTGCCGCTGCCGTTCCAGCGCGCTCCTGTCGCAGGGCACAGCACAGCTGGAGATCAACTCCTGCAGAAGCCGCTTCCGCTCCATCCTGGAAAGACTCACGTGGATTTTCACCTTCTTCACGTCATTAGCGGACAAGTATCTAGAACTGGAGGCTTTCTTTTTAATTCGCCTTGGCCGGGGGCTGATTTTATATGTGACGCTTTGGCTGGCGCCGTATGACTTCGGGTCCCATAAGTCCAGCACTGTTAGTGTTAGGTTTGGGATTTTCCAAGCTTTGCGGATCTGATCGCAAATTCCAGGGTTTCATCTATTCTGGACGTCACCAACTCTGAATCCTCCCGGTGGGGGTTTGGCAGATGTCGAGTCCTGGACGTTGCTGCCATTGGCGGGAGATATGAATTTTACTTGACTTCTTCCCGAGGCTCGTTGACGCTTTTTGCACGACGGTGGGGCCATTCCCTGCCTGGTCGGCGGCCTCTTGTGCTCACATTCCTGCTGTCCGGTAGTGTTCGTATTTCATCTGTCAATAAACCCTCCCCGCTTGGACAATGTCCCATTCACT
Organism: Phyllomedusa bahiana; assembly: GCA_025379985.1. Classification (NCBI taxonomy): domain Eukaryota; kingdom Metazoa; phylum Chordata; class Amphibia; order Anura; family Hylidae; genus Phyllomedusa; species Phyllomedusa bahiana. Next base: position 9,635 of record JAODAL010039372.1, on the reverse strand, counting down.
TCAGAGCCTGCATTCCGCAGCCGCCTGCACTGCGCACAAAATTTTTATTTGTTCCCACAAAATTGCTTTAAACTCTTCTCATGATATAACGTGTTGACTCCTTCCACAATGGTTTTACTCAAAATTGGGTTTTCCAGAACCCAAAAACTTATATTAATTTCCTGAAATGAAAATTTTCTCCGCCCCGCTTGCCTTCTGCCCAAAACCTTTTCATTTGGGAGACACCCCCCAAGCTCCATTCTCGTTCCTTCCCAAAATTTGGATTGGAAAAGACCTCTTTTTCCCCGCACTTTAACACAGTACCCAAACTTCCCGATGTCCCTTAGTGCCCCCCTCGCCCCCTGATGCTCTTATTGATGTTCGTTAACGAGTGAATGTGTCTTTTGGAGATTCCTTTGTAGAGATTGCAGCGAACCTTTCGTAATATTTTCCTTTGTTTTTAAAAAAATTCCCCCCCACAGAGCTGAAGTACATGCTGGTGCCGAGCCGAGTCCTTAGTATCGCTGGATTATACTTGTCTGCTGTGGTATTAGTGCATTTCCCAAACTTGTAAGCCCCCACTCTTCTCCCTCGGCGGGAATCGCCCATATTTTTGCAGAGCATTCGGGCTGGAGAAGAGCGATAAGTTCCTCTGTTGTTGCAGCTCGTAGATCACTGTGCAAGTGACACAGTTCTTGGACAATGGAGTCCTACAAACGCCTGCAGGGGCTCAGAGCGGGTCTGGTATGATCGGCCGCACAATGAGGATTGCATTCATGTGACAAAGCTGATTGCACCGAGAGTGATTGGAAACGCAAACAAATCAAAGGACAAAAGATTGTGACGCACCTCCCGGTTGGGGCGACAGGGCAAATGAAAAGGAAACGCAGGGGCTCCATCAGGGTGATATTGGAATTACTCATCATGTGCCCTTATTAAATTAATAAAAAAGGGGCCCACTTATATCGTGCTAGATAGGAAGTGGTAATGGGTGTGGGGCGCAGATGCTTTGGCTGTATGAGGCCCTGAAATTAGTTATTGCAGCCCTGAAGAAATAGGCTAAAAGACAATTCCATTTTTCTTGATGGATCAGACATTTAAACAATGTAATTTGGGTTCCTTTTTTTTTTTAGATACATTGCTTAGTCACTTTATTATGACCAGCAGGTTATATCCAGCGTAACCGTATGGACAGCAGCTACACAAGCGGGGAGTGACTCAGTAAGGGGCCCGGGACGTTGTCCAGGTACTGGGCCCACTGCATTCCACAGCGCGTGGGTCCATAGAGCAACACCACCCAATCCGGGGGACAAAAGCTCTGGGGGGGCCCTAGAGCCAACACCACCATCCAGGGGGACACAGTGCTGGAGGGCCATAGAGCCAACACCACCATCCAGGGGGACACAGCTGGGGTGGGGTCCATAGACCAACACCCCCATCCAGGGGGGCAAACCGTGGAGGGGCATAAGCCAACACCACCATCCAGGGGGGACACAGCTGCTGGGGGGCCAAGAGCCAAAAACACCATCCAGGGGGGGCAAGCTGCTGGAGGGCCATAAGCCAAACCCCCCATCCGGGGGGACACAGCTGCTGGGGGGTCCAAGAGCCAACCCCCATCCAGGGGGACACAGCTGGGAGGGTCCAAAGCCAAACCACCATCCGGGGACACAGCTGCTGGGGGTCCATAAGCCAACACCCCATCCCGGGGGGAACAGCTGCGGAGGGTCCCTTGAGCCCAAAACCCCCCATCCCCGGGGGGGCACAGTGGTGGAGGGTCCTTTGAGCCAACCCACCATCCAGGGGGGACACAGCTGCTGGAGGGGCCATAGAGCCAAACCCACCATCCAGGGGGGAAAAGCTGCTGGAGGGTCATAGGGGCCAAAACCACCATCCAGGGGGGAAACAGCTGCGGAGGGTCCATAGGCCAAAAAACCACCATCAGGGGGGGCAAGCTGCTGGAGGGGCCTAGGCCAACACCACATCCAGGGGAGAACAGCGCTAGGGGGCCATAGAGCCAACACCACCATCCGGGGGGGGGACAGTGTGGAGGGGCATAGAGCCCCAAAAACCACCATCCAGGGGGGGGCACAGTGGGGAGGAGCCAAGAGCCAACACCCCCTTCCAGGGGGGCACAGCTGTGGAGGGTCCATAGAGCCAACACCACCATCCAGGGGGGGAACAGCTGCTGGAGGGGTTTTAGAGCCAAAAACCCCCAAAACCTGGGCCCCCCACTGTGGGGGGGGCCTAAACCAACACCACCATCCCGGGGGGGCACAGCTGCTGGGGGGGTCCATAGAGCCAACACCACCATCCAGAGGGACCAAAACTGCGGAGGATCCTAGAGCCAACACCCCACCATCCAGGGGGGACACAGCTGCGGGGGGTCCATAAGCCAAACCACCTCCGGGGGAACAGCTGCGGGGGGATCCCTAAGCCAACATCACCATCCAGGGGGGACACAGCTGGTGGAGGATCCATAAAACCAACATTCCCCCTCCAGGGGGTCCCACAGTGGGGGGGTCCATTTGAGCCCAAAACCACCACCCGGGGGGGACACAGCTGCGGAGGGCCAAGAGCAAACACCACCACCCCGGGGGCCCCCAGCTGTTTGGAGGGGCCCCCTAAGCCAACACCACCACCAGGGGGGGGCACATTGCTGGAGAGCCATAAGCCAAAAACCACCATCCCCGGGGGGGAAAACAGTGCTGGAGGTCCATAGAGCCAACACCACCATCCAGGGGACAAAGCTGCTGGGGGGGCCATAGAGCCAACACCCACCATCCCCGGGGGGACACACTGCGGAGGGTCCAAAGGCCAACACCACCATCCCCGGGGGGGCACAGCTGCTGGAGGGGCCCAGAGCCACACCACCCTCCAGGGGGACACAGCTGCTGGAGGGGCCAAAGAGCCCACACCACCTCCAGGGGGGGCACAGCTGCGGAGGGCCGTAGACCCAAAACCACCATCCAGGGGGGACAAGTGCGGGGGGGCCATGAGCCAACACCACCATCCAGGGGGACACAGCGCTGGAGGGCCATAGAGCCAACACCCCCCATCCAGGGGGGACACAGCTGCGGAGGGGCCCCAAGAGCCAACCCACCATCCAGGGGGACACAGCTGCTGGAGGGTCCATAGAGCCAAAACCCTCATCCAGGGGAACACAAAGCTGCTGGAGGTCCCCATAGAGCCAACACCCCCATCCAGGGGGCACAGCTGCTGGAGGGGCCATAGAGCCAACATCACCACCCCGAGGGGGCACAGCTGCTGGGGGATCCTGGGGCCAACACACCACCGGGGCTCCCACAGCTGCTGGAGGGTCCATAGAGCCAACACCACCATCCAGGGGGGGACACACTGCTGGGGTCCAAAAAGCAAACACCACCACCAGGGGCCCCCCCCAGCGCTGGAGGTCCATAGAGCCAACACCCCCACCAGGGGGGGCACATCTGCTGGAGGAGCCATAAACCGACACCACCATTTTCCCGGAGCCCCACACTTCTGGGGGGTCCATAGAGCCGACACCCCAACCATCAGGGCGGACCAGTGCTGGAGGGGCCCATAGAGCCAACACCACCACCAGGGGGGAAAAAGCTGCTGGAAAAGGGCCAAAACCAACACCACCAAACTAGGGGGGGACCGTTTCTGGAGGGGCCATAACCAACACCACCATCAGAGGGGACACAGCTGCTGGGGGGTCCATAGAGCCAACACCACCAGCCAGGGGGGAAAACGCTGCTGGAGGGTCCAAAGAGCCAACCCACCACCAGGGGGACACAGCTGCTGGGGGGTCCATGAGCCAACCCACCACCAGGGGGGACACAATGCTGGAGGGGCCATAGAGCCAAACCATCCCAGGGGGACACATGTGGAGGGCCCCTAGAGCCAAAAACCACCCTCCAGGGGACACAGCTGCTGGAGGCGCCATAGAGCCAAAAAACCACCATCCACGGGGACAAGCTGTGGAGGGTCCATAGACCAACCCTCACCATCCCCGGGGGGATACTCTGCTGGAAGGCCATAGATCAAAACCAACCAGGGGTCCCACATGCTGGGGGGCATAGAGCCAACACCACCATCCCGGGGGGACACAGCTGCTGAGGGGCCATAGAGCCAACCCACCATCCCCGGTGGGGCACAGCTGCGGGGGTCCATAAGCCAACACCACCACCAAGGGGGGGACCCGCTCTGGAGGGTCCATAGAGCCAACACCACCATCCAGGGGCCCCCCCCAAAAACTGGAGGGGCAAAAGAGCCAAAACCCCCCATCCAGGGGGGGGCCCCCCCGTGCGGGGGGTCCAAGAGAGAACACCACCATCCGGGGGGAACCAAGGCTGGGGGGGCCCCTAACCAACCACCATCCCCGGGGGGACACGCTGCTGGAGGGGCCAAAGCCAATACCACCCCCCCGGGGGCCCCAAACTGGGAGGGGTCAAAGACCAACACCCCCCACCGGGGGGGCACACGCTGGAGGGGCCATAGAGCCAACACCCACCATCCAGGGGTCCCACAGCTGCTGGAGGGGGCATAGAGCCAACACCACCATCAGGGGGGGCACAGCTGCTGGAGGGGCCATAGAGCCCAACACCCCTTTCCCGGGGGGACACAGCTGTGGGGGTTCCTAGAGCCAACACCACCATCCGGGGGGCACAGCTGCGGAGGGTCCCTAGGCCACCCCACCATCCAGGGGGGCCCCAAATACTGGGGTCCAAAGGCCAACACCACCACCAGGAGGGGGCACAGCTGCTGGGGGGTCCCATAGAGAGAACACCCCATCCGAGGGACACAGCTCTGGAGGGTCCATAGAGCCAAAACCACCATCCAGGGGGGGACACAGTGCTGGGGGGTCCATAAGCCAACACCCCATCCAGGGGGGGGCACAAACTGCTGGAGGGGCCATAGAGGGCCCAACAAACCAAACCCTCCAGGGGGGCACCTGCTGGAGGGGGCCCAAAACCCCCACCCCATCCAGGGGGGGACACAGCTGCTGGGGGTCATAAGCCAACACCACCACCGGGGGACACACTGCGGAGGTTCCATAGAGCCAACACCATCATCCAGGGGGGACACAGTGCTGGGGGTCCAAGACCAACACCAACCATCCAGGGGGGACACACTGCTGGAGGGGGGCCCAAGACCAATACCACCAAACCAGGGGGGGGACAGCTCTGGAGGAGCCATAGAGCCAACACCACCCTTTCCAGGGGGGGGCCAAAACTGCTGGGGGGTCCATAGAGCCAACACCAAAAACCAGGGGGACACAGCTGCTGGGGGGGTCATAGAGCCAACACCACCATCCTGGGGCCCCCCCAGCTGCTGGAGGGGCCATAGAGCCAACCCACCATCCGGGGGGGCACAGCTGCGGAGGGTCCATAAGCCAACCCACCCTCCCGGAGGCACAGCTGCGGAGGGTCCATAGAGCCAACACCACCATCCAGGGGGACACAGCGCTGGAGGGCCATGAGCCACACCACCACCGGGGGGGACACAGCTGCTGGAGGGTCCATAAGCCAACATCACCCCCAGGGGGACACAGCTGCTGGAGGATCCATAGAGCCAACATCACCCTAGGGGCTCCCCCAGCTTTCTGGGGGGTCCATAGAGCCCAAAACCACCATTTTAGGGGGGGAAAACAGCTGCTGGGGGCCAAACAAACACCCCCCATCCCGGGGGGGCCCCCAGCGCTGGAGGGTCCATAGAGCCAACACCACCACCAGGGGGGACAATCCTGGGGGGGAGCCATAAGCCGACAACCCCCATCCCGGAGCCCCACAGCTTCTGGAGGGTCCATAGAGCCGACACCAACCCCCCCAGGGCGGGCACAGCTGTGGGGGGGCCTAGAGCCAACACCACCATCCGGGGGAAAAGCTGCGGAGGGGCCATGAGCCCAACCCACCATCTAGGGGGGCACGTTGTGGAGGGCCATAGAGCCAACACCCCCCCATCCAAGGGGGACACAGCTGCTGGGGGGGTCCTAGACCAACAACACCAGCCAGGGGGGGCACAGCTGCTGGAGGGGCCATAAGCCAACAACCCCCATCCATGGACCCCCCACTGCTGGGGGTCCATAAGGCAAATCACCATCCAGGGGCTTCCCACAGCTGCTGGGGGGGGGCCATAGAGCCAACACCACCATCCAGGGAGGACACAGCTGCGGAGGTCCCCTAGAGCCAACACCACCCTCCAGGGGCCAGCGCTGGGGGGGGGCCATAGCGCCAACACCACCATCCACAGGGGCACAGCTGCTGGAGGTCCATAAGCCAAAACCCATCCCAGGGGGCCCCCGCTGCTGAGGGGCCTAGAGTAACACCAAACCCTCCAGGGTCCCCACACTGCTGGAGGGGTCATAGAGCCAACACCACCATTCCAGGGGGGGCACAGCTGCTGGGGGGGCCATAGAGCCAACAACCACCCCTGGGGACACAGCTGCGGGGTCCTAGAGCCAACACCACCATCCAGGGGGGGGGACAGCTGCTGGGGGGTCCATAGAGCCAACCCACCATCCAGGGGCCCCAAAATACTGGAGGGCCATAGAGCCCAAAACCCCCCCAGGAGGGGGGGACAGCTGCGGGGGGTCAAGAGAGAAACCACCCTCCAGGAGCGGGCACAGCTGCTGGGGGGTCCATAGAGCCAACACCCCCATCCCGGGGGGACACAGCTGCTGGAGGGGCCATAGAGCCAATACCACCACCCAGGGGCCCCAGAGCTGTTGGAGGGTCCATAGAGGCGACACCACACATGCTCAACTGGTTTCAAGTCTGGGGGTCCATGGTAGTACTTGGGAATTTTGGTCATGTTCTTTCACCAATGTCAACATTTTTAGCCGTGTGACATGGAAATCCCCCTCCCCCCCCAGGGAGATAAACAGCATGTAAAGGGGGTCTGCAAGGACGGACTCATACCTAAATCGATTGAGAGCACCTTCCACAGGGAAAGTGGGGGGGGGCCCGGGGAAAAAATTCACAAAAACAGGGCTCCAGCCCAAAAAGGGGTAAAACCAAAGTTTTTGTGTTTTCCCAGTAAGGGGTTGCAGGGGGGGTTTTTTTTCTGTGATGTTTCTCTACTTGGTTACCCAAGGGGTTGAAGTGATATCCGCGGGCCCGGGCCCCGGGGCCCCTTTAGCATTTAAGATTTTGAAAATTGGCAGTGATATCTGTCTGATCCGGGGGCCCCAAATAGGCAGTAGGATTAGCAAAGGTGCATTGAAATCTTCTGACCCGGGGGCCCACTGGCGTAACAAACCGGGGTTAGCAGACATGGGCGCGGGCCCGGGACCCGTGCGTTGGGGGGCCCGTGCGGGGGGAAAGCTGCTCCCCCAAACCCGTTCGGGCTACCCGGTAATGCCGCTCCTTTTTGCTGGGCCCCCGGCTTTAATTTAAACCATTTCCCCCTCGGGGGTGCAGAGTTTTTTTTGGGGGGCCCCGGCGAAACCCTTTTCCTTAAAATGCCCCCGGCCCCGGGGATTCAGAGACAGCGTTTGGCCCCCCGTGGTACAGAGTGGAGGGCACCCCGGGGGCTGGGGTCTGAAACGGTTTTCCTTCAGCGGGCACCAGCTCTGGGGTGATCCGTGGGCGGGGGCGATTACGTCACATTTGGGGCCACCCCCACTGGGGCAAAAAGGGCTGCAGCGCGCCGCATCGGGGGGAGCGGGGGCCCGGGGGTTTAAGAAACCCTATTTCTTATTTTACCTGCCCTGCCTTTATAAAAGCCCACCCACCCCTTTGGCCTATGGGCCCACCCCCCAGATCTCCCTGTAAAATAGCCCCACCGGGATCTCCTCCCTGTAAAAACCCCACCCGGGCCTGCCTATATAAACCCCAAACCCGGCCTCCCTTGCCTGTATCCCATACCCCACCCAGCCTGCCTGTTAAACCATAGCCCATCCGGCCTGCCGGGCCTTTGAAATATTATCCCTCACCCCCAGCCTGCCTGCATATATGGGGCCCCTCTGCCTGCCTGCATTATTACCCCCCCTGCCTGCCTATATAGTCCCCCCCTCCCTGACTATACACCCCCCCCACCCCCCTGCCAGACTAAAATACCGGGCAGCCTCCCCTTTTTAAACCCCTGCCCTGTCTTTTTAACCCCAGCCCTGCCTCCCATACCCCCCAAGCCTGTCTAATCCCCCCCCTGAAGCTATTCCCCCCCAAACCCGGGCCTACATATCCCCAAGCCTCCTGCATAGCCCCCCACCGGGCCTTTTATAAACCCCGAAAGCCTGCCTTTTATACCCTCTCAAAAGTAGCCTTCCTGAATGGGCCCTAAAAGCCCCCCCGTAAAGGCCGTCTCCCTTGTACCCCCTATAGCCCCCAAAAGTTTTTACCTCCCTGCAAATTATATGGGAAACCCTTTTAGAAACCTAAACCCTGCCTACCTCCCTATTTTACCCCCAAAGTAGCCCCCCAAAAACCCCGTCTACCGAAAGGCTCCCTATGCTCCCTAAACCCTTCCTGTCCTTTGGGGCACCCCCTATTCCCTCCCCTAAACCGGGGCCTATTTTAAGCCCTGCCTGCCAAAAATTGCCCCCCCATGTACCGGGGGGGGCAGGTGCTGGAAAAGTGAGGATTTTTAAGATTTTTGTTTTAAAAATCTGCAGGGACAAGGGGTTGGGGGAGTGTCATCAAGAGGGCCCGGGACGGGAAAGGGGAATGCAGAAAAAAAGGAAAAATTTAAAACCGACTGGGCCCGAGAAACGTCACCTTTGGTAAACAAGAGTAACGGGAAATTGTAATCATTTATATGGTCGGCACAGGCTGTGTGGCACTGCTGTCTACCCAAATATGGTCACTGTATGGGGGGTTAATTTACAGTCTGCAAAACCCTGTTTTACACTGGGTCTACCCCCTATTGGTCACTGTATGGGGGAAATATTTTCTTGTTTTTACTAAATCAGAAATTTAGTGAAAGAGGTATTATTCAGTCACTTAGTTGTCGTGTTCTGGGGGTTATAGTCGGGGGTCCATATGTAGTAGGTTTATTGGTAAGGGTTAAAGGTTTTTGGGGAATAGGGATTTGTTTGGAAACCCGAAAGTTGGAAATTTATTTTATGGTGGGGTGTTACCCCTTATATTATCTACATTATAAAACAGCTTTTAAATTGGTAAATGTTTTTTGGTAAATTTGGGGGGGGGGGGGGGGGGGGGGGGGCGGTTTTTTCGGCCCATCCAAAAGTTTGTTTTGGGGGCCTAGGCTTCTCTAGTTACACCCCCTTTTTACGGGGCCCATACACAGGGGGTTTAAAGCTAAGGGTGCAGGGAAAATCTGTCTGTTAAAGTGGCCATTAACCCCGAAAGGGGTTTAAAGGCAAGGTGCAGGGGCCCTTCCGTTGTCCGGGGCCCCTATACAAAATTATTTTTAAACGGGGGTGCATGGACTTTCCCCCTGCCCCGGGGGGCCGCATTAAAATTTTTATTTTTAAAGGCAGAAGGTGCAGTGACTTCAGTCGCTCCAGGCCCCCAAACTAAAAGGGTTTAGCAGGGGGGCAGTGAACATCCCGCCCGTGGGGGGGCCCCCAAAACACATTTGGGTTAGCAAAAGGGGGAAATGACATCCGTCTGCCCCCGGGGCCCCATACACAGTAGGGTTGGGCAGAGGTGCGGGGACAGCCGTCGGGCTCCGGGCCCCATTCCCCAGTTAATTTGCAAAAGGTTCAGTGAATC